>CM060846.1:94280097-94527597 GCA_030762175.1 Metallyticus violacea | reverse complement strand
ACAGTATTAATTTTTTATATTAAAACAGGACCAACTTTTCGTTTTGAGATAATGAAACATTACACAGGAATATTTGGATTATATCATGTACAATCTGCATGAACCTAGGAATTTCTCTTGACCAGCTCCGATTATATTGACTGTTACAAGCGAAACTACTTCTTCATTGATAGTTTAACCAGTTATCTGTGTTTTAAATCGCCATCATTACGAGTTGAAGAAACCAGTTGCAAAAGATATCCTCTGCAGGACTTTGAGCTCTAACACTCGCATTTTTATAATTTTATGGATAAATTTTCAATAATTTTGTAATTTTGCTGATACAATTGTATACCACTTGGACTAGCTCTGGGAGATATGCCGCAATTGTTGTAATCAAGCACCAATATAATCAGATTTTCTCTTTGTCAAAATCTGACACTGGCATTCGGTTTCTTGTTCAAGATGATTTCGTAATTTTAATTTTTTTTAGCTGCACTTATCTTAAGGTGGATGAACTGCAGACAAATTTCTGAGTAAGTTATTGACTTTCATAAATGTTTCAATAAACTAATATTGTTTATAACTAAATTTTTGAACCTTAAAAGGTTCACACACAGAATAAAACCTACGTTACTTGTAGAACGACTGAAAAAATACTGCGTACCGATAGCGTTTCCAGAAATAAGTGTAGGTACATCTTAGTGACGAAACAGTTACAGTTAAGAAATATAGCACTTACAAAATATTCTCTACCATACCAAGATCGCAGGAAATAACCTAAAGTATAGTTAAATATATTCCGAGTAGTATCTTATGCATGTTGGCTAAGAATTGGTCTTATGAACATGTACAGTTATCGATGGCGGCCGAGGCGCAGGATCTGTCCCAGGTGATAGGTCGAGCTTTAGCCGGTAAATTGCTTCATGCTACGTTGGAAGTACAATTGTGATTGAACCTTACCTTATAGTAGACGTTGAAAGTTTCATATAGAAGCTCCACATTGCAAGAATGTGTTGTCTCAACCTCGTCTAACCTCGTCAACTGAATTTCTACTTTTTTCATGTGCAGTGTAGGCTTGGATTTCCTCTACTGTGTAAGAATTCATGCGAAGCACTTTGTCTTTCAAACAATAAACATTAAAACTGGTTAAATCACGAGGCCCATACATTAGTATGAATTACTCTATCATTGGACTCCTAACTGATACTATTTTGCAATTCTTGAGTCGTATGTGGATCTGTAGAGTCCTTTGGGACCAATGTTATAATATTTCGTCCTCTGTTAACTACTGAAGAAACAGCGTTAAGATTAGTGTTTGATATCGATTCGCATTTATTGTCTACTAAGATGAGTACACTCTTTCTGTATGTAAAACAAACATCCTGATAAGTTGAAGCCTTCGCCCTGAAGTAGTCCTTATGGTCTTCTTCCACTGAAATATGAATATAATGTAATATAATATATATGTTGCAAACCGAATTATTTCATTTTGTGCATTGTAAATAGTAATATAAATATTGTTTATATGTATAATCATAAAGTTTAACTTCAATGTGTGCATGTGGGCAAAAGAGAAAGTTCTCTGGTGTAGCTATTTACGGCAGCCCGGAACGCCAAGAAGGTCATAAACTGGTATTCAAAGGAAAAATAAATCCAAAGGGACCAGTTTTGTGCCACTTCTTAAAAGACCTGCCATTGGCAAGTGCTAATAAAGCCAATGGCTTTTAAATATATTAATAGGAATGAACTTGCCAGCTGTTTGTACAGTTAACTTTAAACCAACCAATGTGAATAAATGTTTTAAACTTTCTAATAGTAGCGGGTGACATACGTTGATAGTAGATGCATATTTGAATCATTAAAGTAAAGCGCGAGACTTACGCGTGCTTGTGTGACCCTCTGTTGGCTTGGTGAAGCCAACGTCTAGTTAATTTGAATCGAATATATAAGGTGGCGTTTGTTCCCCTGGGGCACTCACTTCAGTTCGCACACTGCCCTCAGTTATTCCATTCTGTTCACAAGTCCAGTTCGGCAACTCAGTTCCAATACATCACTCAATTTTAAGTTCTATACGCGGCGAGACGCAATCGGTTTTTGAGTTCATCAGTCGGATAGATAGATCAGTTCATCAGTTAAGCAAAGAGACGCAGTTCTCAAACTCCACGCAGTTTACCAGCTAAATTCAGCAGATCGGATAATGTAGTTCATAGGAGCAGTTCAGATAATTAGATAATCAAAATCAACTCATCTCCTTGGAAATTGCGGCAGATAAATTTATATTCGACCTAACTAAGCTATATCATACGCAGAACACCATAGGACGCGAAAGATCTTGCGAATAATAAATTACCCTTGAGATTCAGATCACACTTGATATCCTCTCCCAGTCCTGTTGAGCAAGATTCATTAAATAGCGTAACAAAACCCTGAGATATTGTTGTCATAAAGCGTGGGCAACAACACCAAAGCAATCAGTAGTCAATTAACTATACAATCACAAAACATGGTGACTAGAATTAAATCGCTTCATAACTGGCGACCAGCGTGTCCCCACCGACAAAACCGCTTCAAAATTGGTGTCCAACCTAGGGCACTTAACCGGAGCGTACTAAATAGCTTCAGTCTAAACACTCAACTACTAGGATGCGTTTAGAACTGGGCTAGGAAAGATAAATAATCCCTTTTAAACACATATGTTAGAACAGATTTTTAATCTAAAGCAGAATATATCCATATGTTTAAGAACAAAAAAGAAATAAGGTTTACTTATATTATACCTGGATTACTAAATAAGCAAATCACAATTGAAAAACTATAACAAAACCGTAAAATACCCTGAAGGAACCTAAAGATATTATTTGCATTGTCACGGGCACCACCCGGGAATTACGAAAATAATTTGCGTCTGTTAAAGCAAATTAGGATTTAGTCATTTTAACTTTATTTACTGAACAGTTATGAAAGTTAGAAAAAATACCACATATTACAATGAACTTAAAAATTTAAGCTTGTGAAAATTAATTGTATGTAAAAATCACAATATATAAACAACATGAAATATTAACAGTAAACTGCAAACCCATTTAAAACATTTGAAATATTTTCCTTATACACAGATCATGAACTATAAACCGTTTCATAATAAATCACAAGAAATCGACTCTTCTGGCTTGCAAATATACCTTTTCCCATTGACAGGAAGCGCTTTATAACGTCATCAAATAAGCCAAACACAAACCAGCATTGTTAGCTATCTTTATTAACAATGCTTGTCCCAGCACATCCCGTGATTACCTTAACAACTTTTCAGAACCTTTCCTCGAGATCGGGCAACAATCTTAAATATAATTTTAAATTTCGATCAAAGCAAATTAAGGGAAATATACAAATGTCAAATTTCGACAGAATCCTGAGACAACAATTCTAGGGAAGAAGCTCTATTTCCATTTTTAATGCAAAACATGTTTCCTCATTGGAAGTTCGTACCAACCAGCCTACCGCTGCACGAGCTCAGAGAGAAGACAAGAGAAGGTGAAGTGACATAATGATTCGAAGTTCTCGCGGCGTCTAAGGCTTTAATCCCTCTGTGCATATTGAGAGGGGTGTAATAGCCAATCAAATGACCTCTCGAATGACGCCAACACGCTCACGTGGCTAACGAAGAAATATTGATCAATGGAATGTTCTAAGAGTGCATCCAGTACGACATTTAAGCCCGAAATTTTTCTTAAGTTCAATAAATTACCTAATTATAAGCACGTTGAAATATTATCAAGTTCGCTGAAGAGATTTGCTACCCTACCTGTAAATTACAAAACATTTACGTAAAATTAATTAATAGCATACAAAGGAAGTTAACTGTTTGAGATAGGTAGCATAATCTAGAAACAGTTCTTCAGAAAAGTAAAGACGATATTTTTCCAAACATAGAAAAATATTGAAAGCTAATTGCATTTGTTATAAGGAGACCTCGGACGTTCATACACTTAAAATGGCAATTATGATGCATCTCTGAATCAAAGGACTTAGTATGCTTTAAGTAAAGAATAAATGCGCTTTAAAATAGTGAACTTTTAATTAGAATTTAATAGTTAAATTAGTAATAATTTTCTATAATTCATATAACAACATGCAATTAACGTTTTCTCTAAATTCTTTAATTTATTTACACTCCCAGGACAACCTTATACACGGAAAGCGCGCTTTTAACGTCACGCCACTTACTAGACACATTTATGATGAATAGGCATTGCCAATCTCCGTAAAACTCCGTAAAACTCACCCTTCAGGATACCAGCAACTGTACCAACATTTTGAAATATGAATTATTTGCAAACACTCTGTCTAACTTCCCAGCTACATAGAGCTTGTCTCCCGTACGAACGTGCTGATTCTTTTCACTGTTTTCAGGACACGAGTAAGTGGCGCGCTCTTGGCCTCGAGGAGCAGTTATTGCTGTGGTGATGCATGAAAAATGAGCTCATATGCATGCTAACTAATTTTCAGCTGCCACGTTACACGGTACCTGCTTTGCTTCTGAAAGCGCATAACGTCGCTTTCATGATCTAAAACAAGATGAATAATTTATTGGAGCAACAAATAACTTGTCTGTGCTGCATGACCTCCAGTAGTCTTGTAGCAAATACCACATCATAAACTCCTGTAAAAAATTATGCATTAAAAAAAGGACATTTATCTGATATTAGTATGCAATGTAAACGGTTGCAGTCAACCAAGTACTTCACCTTGTTTATATTTTACTTGGGGCAGTTAAACATTTTCTTATTGCACTTTTGTATATGAAGCGACCCTTTAAAAACACTTTCTTATACCTAGTGGCCGGAAAAATTTACACACCTCCTCAGGCCCTTAATGTAGGCCACGAGGTGCACCATTCTTGCATGAAATGCTAGCAGCTTTTTTCCTGCCTTTATATTGTACTGCGCAGCATTGCTCACTTTCAGACTATTTTTCTGATGATCCACTCCAGGTCATACGAGCTCTAAAACAATTATTAAACCTATGAAAACAAAAAAATAAATAAATAAAAAGCAAATAAATAAACTGAAAGAACTATGGTAATAAATTCCAACAGTTTTAACTTATGAAATACGTGCCTCCACCAAAGATTGGCTTGGAGTTTGAGCTATTGTTCCGCATCGCAGTTTTCACCAAAGTACAGTGATGTCCATTTAACCCACTACCAGAGACCGTACACAGTTCGTGATATTCTACTTAAAGAGCTATTTTCAATGAGACATTTAACAAAAAATATTCCTCAATATGAGATCTACCTCTCCTGCGAGTTTTTGCAGAGGTTCTGATTCACTCTGTACGTTTATAACTACACCGAGTGCGCAGACTGCGGCTTTTGATGTTTCGTTTCTGAATAGCAGTCGATAAAGTATACCTTGGAGGGAATGCACAGTGTCAAATGGAACGGTAAAGACGTTGTTTAGAACACAACGCACACTAATATAAGCGTTCCACCTTGAAACCTTCCTCTGATTGCTCTCAAGCTCTCGTATAATCAGCGACATTCCTTTGATGCCATTGTCGACAGGTCTTTTTTCCCCTTTGTTACAACACCAGTGAATCGACTATAAAGTGCAGGCATACGCCACAGAGGCACGAAGAGCGAACAGCGTAATCGCAATGTCAGCTTTAAGATTGATATCAAAGGCACATATATCATGTTTGACATGACTGTGAGTATTAATAATAATTCTTGCCAGAG
This sequence comes from Metallyticus violacea, assembly GCA_030762175.1. Taxonomy (NCBI): domain Eukaryota; kingdom Metazoa; phylum Arthropoda; class Insecta; order Mantodea; family Metallyticidae; genus Metallyticus; species Metallyticus violacea. The sequence goes on along the minus strand of CM060846.1, from coordinate 94,521,878 downwards.
CTTCATGTTAAAGTTGGGCTTTCTGCACCAAACACAAGCAACGGGATCGAATCTAATAACCGATTACATGCATGCCTTTGCAAAAATGGTGTCCAAACAAGTAAAAATGCACTTGTGCATGCAGAGTATAAAAACACATGCATTATTGGCTGAAACCGGTAAACTTGGAAAGCATGCACAAAAATACTGATATACAAAACAGAGAATAATGTGTTTTGTAAATAAAAATATACATTTGTATGAGTTTCCGATGTATAGATAACACCAAAAAGTAAGGTTGTGCTTATTAAATCCTATGCAGACTTCCTTGGGTAGGAAAGTAAAGCCGCGTGTCCCGTGTCATAAATTTACTACACGTAAAATTCAAGCCTCAAGCCTGAAAGAAGAGGCCTCTGAGAACATTTATTGGCCGATTCACGCTCTAAATCAAATGGGATGCTGATGCCTGAGAGGATAAACAGCTTCCATAAATTTACCAAACAATTAAAATGCAGGTATGTGAGCTGAGTCTTCCGGCCTGGAATCACTGGCTCGTCTCCAAAAATATTATGGCGACCACACATTGAAAATGCCCATCCCAGTAGTGGACTAAACGTTTGAGATGGAGGAGAAGAATCCCGCTGGACCACGGCCTTACAGCCCGGAAGATTCAGTTCACATAATTGACACAAGCCGTAGAAGCCTGTGTTCTACAAATAAAATGCAGGCATTAAAACGTGGTAGTTTTCTGTTTTACTTAGGGTACCTCACTGAAGTATTGAAAATGTGTGTTAATATAACAAGTTGTTTATTTACTATTGAGTAATATGATGGTTTCTTTTGCTGGTCCTGTAAAATACTAATAGACACATTCTACTCAAAATGTTTTATGGCAACTCCTGTATCCATATTGCTTATGTCCTATTCCCGAAAACTACCAGTATTCAAATAATTATAAGACAGTGTAGAAAGACAGTTCCCAAACAAGAAATATTAGTATACTACCTTCGTAAAGTTGCTGTGCCTATCGTTATGGGCTTTACTTTCCCGTGAAACTCGATCTGAGTACTGCTATGATAGAAGCGATCGTGTTTATTGAAGTAGTATGTGTATTAGCTTCGCTGTAGATAATTGCAAACCGATAAAAATGCTATAAAATATGTTATAATGCCATAACATATGTACATTTTTTCAAACTTTGCCAGAACAAAGAGCAGGCAATTTTCAAGGAAATTTCATGTGTTCTTGCTCGATACCAAAACACCGTACGCCATCTTGTTTCCTTGCACAAGAAATCAACCTTTTTAAATCTCGGCTTGTAAAATTTTTAAAATTAGAAATATAAGGTAACTGTTTTTAGGAATTGCTGCTACTTGTATAATAATGGCGTAATATTGAATTACTGGTTATATATATATATATATATATATATATATATATATATATATAAAATTAATTATGACACAGTTGATCCAAGCTTAAATTGCATCAATTGCGGTACAAAATAACAAGTTTTGAAATGCAGAAAAATCTGATCTTGACAAGAAACGCCATTGCATAATAAGGCAACTGTGGTTTAATGTGCTATAAATGGATACCGAATAAATCAAATAAGAACTGCGTTTTATAAAAATGTCTGCCAAAAAGTAAAATACACTGGCAATCTTAGGAATAAATCATCTGCAGTGAAAAAGTGAGTTGAATAAAAATAAACAAGTTACAAAGCTCAACTATTTAGGACATTAATTGTTATATATAAAATAAATATGCATTCAAAAAGTACTACACAAGTTTAGAATGATATGCAAAACAATTAAAAGAACGCCGAAAACTCATACTCGGTTTAAGTTTTACAATATTTTCTAATGGTGTTTAACGCCCGTTTTTACTATTGAGGCACCACAGGCGGAAGTTTTACAATATGGCGCAGTTCTAGTCCCATGGCTGTGAGAATATGACACATTGAAATGACAAAAGAAGAATTCACTCGGCGAAGATGAGATGTTTAAGATCTGTGGCTGGGTTCACTGTGTTAAATAAAGAATTAAAAAAATCATAAATATAGCTGGAATGATTTGGTAGATGAAATAAAAGTGCATGTGGTACAATTACATCCACAGAATTAACGATAAACTGACTTCCTAAGCTAAATTTTAAATATAAAACAAAGGAAAAGAGAACTCAGCGCAGATCCAAACAAGATGGAAGATATGTTAACCTGAAAAGTCAAAGATCTAATGTTGATGGCTGATTTTATAAAAATAACTTCAATACGCAGAGATACAGGTTAATCATATTCACACAATACTTGGAAAAATTATCCGACGTTGAACCAAAATTGGCTGTTTTTCATCAAGAGTTTGCTGCAGTGCAAGTGTATACGTAAATCTCACATTTCAAGAACTAAAGAAGAATGTAAAGAGAATCAATAGCTTGTGTAAACCTTCTCCAAATATGTTGCAATATAAATACAAGAGTATTAGCCTTTTTGTTACTTTATTTCACTTTTGACAAAAAATTAATTAAAATAGGACTACACGCTTGAGTTGAGATTATCTATACCTGATTCCGTTGGCAGGTGGTGTGAATTCAACAACTGGTACATCTGTCCCATTAAAAGGCATAAAATGCAGTAGAATTTAACTATTCCCTGAATGTGCGCTGAGAATTGGAAGAAAATTATGATATTTCATACATCGTGTCTCTTATATAATTTAATAACCTGAGTTCGACACTTCCGTTGATGCCTAGACAAATTTCACTCTTGAAAGTATGCTTAATATAAAACCTCTAGGATATAGCCAATTTTTTAATGGTGTTTAACGCCCGTTTTTGTGACTGAGGCACCACAGGCGGGATCTAGCCACAGAAAGGTAACTTTGCAATACGAAAGAAGAAGAAGAGTGCTATACAGTTTATAGAAGTGGCAAAATTAATGTAATTTACTGGATAATAATATTGAGAATATAAAGTACATGTAAAATAGGCTTCAGTTTTGAAACCCAACAATTTTATGGTAAAACATTAATCAATATTAAACATACAAATATGTAAGCATAGCTCAGCAATATATATAGGGTGCCAAAAAGTACGCACACTGCCAGCTAAGAAAAAACTATGTTAACGTAACAAAACAAACAAAATGATGAGCACTAATATTTTTAGTCTTTTACAGTTACAACAGTTTATCAAAATGCCCACCATCGGCATCGATACACTCATGAGTACGTTGAACTATGATTGAGGAACGGTTGCAAAAGTGTCCTCAGAGATTGCAGCACATGCCGTTTCAATTTCTTACCGAAGTGCTGCCAGTGTAGCTGGTTTACTACGGTGGAAAATCAATCGGACCTCTTCATCCTATCCAGTGCGTTGGAAGATTTTCATTAAGATATGCACGTACATCTTGGTAATGTGTTGGTGCACCATCCTGTTGGCGGATCTTCCAGATCTGCCCTTGGGAACATCGCATACGGTACCACGTTTCACAAATTGTCTGGAAAGCGCGCAATTGTTACTTACGTTGGCGGTTCTGTTCTGTACACGCGTCTCCGTTGCCTTTGAACTACAACATTTTCGGTTTTCCAATACCCCTTCAAAATTCCTTTCCACTATTTAAACGAAAAGCTTGACTCCATTTTGTTGTAGCAACGCTAGCATAACATAATGTGAGTCATATCTGTTTATTGAACATCATAGGATAATTTTGACTTCATTTGTTCATTGCTGATTTACGATAATCTTTGCTTCATTTATTCATTGTAGATTCACCTGTCACGCTATCATAATGTGTGTGAGTCATATTTGTTTACAGAACATCATATTACATATTACTGCAGTTTTTCGGTTCAACTTTGAAATACATTAAATACATATCTATTGTGAAAGTGTGTATACATTTTTGGCACCCTCGGTATATATAATTTAAAAAGATATAAATAACTTGATACATTTAACTTGGAGTTTTCAAACCTTAAAACCTTCAATGCCTTCAACACCCAAGATCACTGGTTCAAACCCGGCAAGGATCGATGGATTTTTTCGGGGCGTAAAAATCCTAAGTATGGCTTCCTTCCGAAGGGAAGTAAAGCCGTGGGTCCCGTGTCGTACATTTAAGGCACGAAAAAGAACCTCAAGCCTGAAAAAAGAGCCCTCTGAGTAAAATTTGTCGGCAGTTTTACGCCCTGAATTGAATGGGACGCTAATGACCTGAGATGTTAAAGAACGTCCGTAATTAAAACAAATCATCAACAAACTTTAAAAACTTTAATCTTTAAATTTTTTTTTTTTAATATTTAAATTGTTGCCACATTCATTATATGCTGTCCTTTAGTTCTTTAATTACAATAAATTCAACACGTTTGTTAAAATAATACAAGTCCCATTCAAATCTAAAATTATTACAAAGGAAACCTTAACCCAATATAATGCAATAAAATCAACAACTTCATAAGTTCCACACCCGCATTTTACCTGGGTCACTGGTTGTACATGGCAGAAATTGTTCCGGATTTAACAGGTTAGAAAGAAGAGCGGAAATATCTACGAGGTAGCCACCCAGTATGACACTATGCGGCACTGGACTCCCGAACATTTGATCAGCTTGAGCCAACGGCAAACAATGTCTTTGGCGTACCGTGCGGACTTGGCCAGGTGAGGAGGAAGAAAAAGGAGAAAGAGTTATTGGTTCATCGGCCGGAAACCGGAAAATACGAACAAGAGTGAATCATTTACCAGATGTAATTACAAGAATAAATTAATGTATTTTTTCTTACCGTTTCTACTAGACCATCCACTTATCTTATGACTGATGCTCTGACGGGGACTGCACTGATCGATAAGCCGTTGCTTGCGTCCAATTTGGCTACAACAGAATATGATCGAGTGGGGAGAAACACTAGAATCGTGGTAGAAGTACTAGAGTGACAATCTATTAAGTTCTAATGCAATAAAAGGTTATGTTACTCATGCATGTCCCGCAAGGAGATGCTGAACGGCCTGTCTTAATTTTTCACACGTTTCCGGTATCTACTTACTAACAAGCCCATTATTGTACTTGAATATCTCTGAAAAATAAAATTGATCTCTTGATAGCATCCTTTTGTTCATCCATAGTCTGTGGATTCTACGAGTGCTAATTTATAAATCGCATTGCGACTTGTAATCGATTACCTGTGAATCCCCTCACAGAACGAGAGGACTCCGTGCAAACATATGAATCATTAGCGGCTCTGTGGGAGACCGGTCAAATCGATTATCTTCCATCAAGGCTACCTATCCTCAGTCCTACCTACTTGAGCTACTAGGTACGTTTTCTCCGAATAGGTATACCATTTTTTTTCTGCCAATCATTCAGTCAAATGTTCTGTCGTTACACTCATTCATAACCGTATTGTTGCCTGCGGCTAGACGTCTAATGCTCTGCTGCTCGTGTACGGAACTGTAATTTTGGTATTGCATCTACTGATCACTTGAACAGGTTATTTATACCACATCATGCAAATTTCCTTTCACACTAGGTCTAATTTTGCAATTCCAGGAGTGTTTATTGAGGAGCAGGTTTTGATAAATCAGCTATAATATATGTTGGAGGGGAAGATTAGCGGATTTCTTAATCCCTTAAGCTAGTCCAGGGATTAATGGACTCCTCCGATCTAGATGAGAACAGAGATGTTAAAGATTAATTTGTATTTTGCACTTGGACGACCTGGTCCTTGCAGCTTCGGTTTCTTCCTCTCCTACCCGTCTCTCTGGTGGGACAGTAATGTGATGTCCTCATCTTCTTTATCCTCGGCTATAGAGACTCAGTCACCTAGTGCTTTTTGGAGCGTAAAAAAGCTTCACGGGAGAAGGGACTGAAATAGTACCGTCACTTCAAATGAGACAGAATTCATAAAGTCCACTAAGTGTTTTATTTTCTGTTAATTTACACTCAGGGCAAATGTTGTTTATCAGGATCGTCGAAAAGGAAGCCTTGGCTGTTATGACGGTAGAATAAAACGGGGCTGGTAGTCTGATGTTGACCCGATCAAAGTTCGTTTACATCAGAATATGTCTGTCTGAATTCTGCTCGGTAATTTGATACAGTTATTAGAGGAAAAGCGGATTGATAATGTCAGTTCGCGCCGATCGAGAAACACAATGTCTAACCATCCGATTCGGCAATACATCTACCTTTAACGATGTTTCGATACTCTTAAACACTAATGCAAGACACTTCTATAAACACTATTGTTGCAGAAGTATTGTTCGGGACCGCTCGTATTTCATACCTCATATTCGCTATCTCTGCTGTAGTTCACCCCTTCCACTGTACTTCAGCTGCAACTACAACTCTCCTCTTCCGGATGTCAAAAACCGTCATGGCCAACATCAACTAAAAATTTGCTGATTTTGGTTCTTCCTGGTAATTTTAATCCCGATCGGTCATTCGGTCACCACGATGCGTTTCGTGTCTGGGACCGCCACGGGTGGCCGAGGTCGTTAAGGCACGGACTCGTGAGCGGGAGGTCTGGGGTTTGAATCTTGCCAGTACCGTCCTCCCTGACTGAGGTTTTTTGCAGGTTTTCCTCGGTCCTCATAAATGGTAAATGCCGGGGAGGTACCCTAAACTTAGGCCTGGAACGATTCCTTCCTAAAAAAATACCCTTTCCCAATATATCATTTCATGTATCATCAGTGTCCATCGCCTGTGGTGCCTCTGTAGCAAAAACGGGCGTTAAACACTGTTCATTCATTCATTCATTCATTCATTCATTCATTCATTCATTCATTCATTCATTCCTTCATTCATTCGTGTCTGGATCTAGTAATTTTGGTAGATTAATTAACCTCCTACAACTTTAATTCACTGCCCATTGCGCAAACACATTGGGGAAATTTCGTATTGGCTTTACGTTTAGCGCCTCTCTTGGCCGAGTTGCGTGATATTGTCCCCTAATCGTTGACCAAAAAAAAAAAAAAAAATGAATCTCCCTGAGCCCTTGAGCGAGAAGATATAGTAACTTGTGCCATAACTTTGTTCTCGACAGGTTTTATTCCTTTGATTTCTAATTGACACTTCACATGTCGTCTACAACATGAAGACCAATAACTCTTTGTTTAATTGTACTATTAAGGTACATTTTGAAAATAAAAGTTCCTTGAAATTTTACAATGTAATAAAGAAAAATTGGCAAAGGTAGAATTATGTTGACAGTTGTAATAAATATGGACGAGAAAAATATGCATGAATGCGGACAGAGGCATTGTACTTTAAAGAATTTAGGCAGAATAGTAAGAGCAGAAGCAAAAGAAATGTTTCATTGTTTGATGGACGGCAAGGAAACGAGCAATTGGAGAGAAGTTACCCGGGATCCAAAATGGAATAAAATGGACATAATACTGTAGTAATGTAGAGCCGACTATTAGAGGGGGGGAAAAGTAGTATAATGAGTGAATATTTGGTAAGAGAAGTAACCTCAGAAGTTAAGTATAAATATAATTTGTAAATGTTTTATTGCTGCAAATCTTATCAAAGACCAGAATGTCAAGATAGGGTGTGGTTCAAGAGAATAACTGTGTCAAAATAGATTTAAGAAATGCATATTTAGTTGAATTAAAGAAGCGTTCATCTAGAATAACTGAGCCCAGGTCTTCTGAATATTCCAGTTGGAAACTGCTGAGCCGAAGGCACGGGTTCAGTGATTAATTAAAAATAAAATTAGCTGACAATGTAATGAAAATCAGTTAGTTAATTCATGTATTTTATGAAGTTAATGTCAATAAATTTTAAATTCAATTAGGGTATATTGCACATTGCGAGGGTTTTCATTTCAAAAAGTAGTCAATATCCTTGTTCCTTTTCCGTAGAGTACAAAACAATACTCTGCTGTGTTGTTCCTTCACGGCACAATCTTTAGGTTTTTTATTTCCTGCAATCGCGCTTTACTTGACCTAGCTCCTCCTTTTACAGCACATATTATCTTCTCATTTTAGCATTCTTCTTCAATCCCTTTCTTTTCTTTTCTTTTTTTCTTGTTACGTTTAGCAGAAGACATTGGTTCTTTTCTACCTATCAATACTACCTTTTCACCAATATACTTAAGTGCTTCTTTTCTTTTATCTTGGGTTTTTCCATCTTTCTCGCTACAATATTCATGCTTTTGGGTGTCTGGAACAGAACATATTGAACCACAATGTCTTTTGGTCCCTTATTTTGCATCCAGTTTTGAAGCTATCAACAGTTTTGTAAGCTGAATAAATATGTCTGTGTATCCCATACGGTTTAGTTTTCCTACTGAACAGCTTTGCAATTTTATATGAAAACACAATGCTAACATTTCCTATCTAGCAGAGCAGATTTAAAACCCTTCATCTTAATACCCTTAACTTGCCTCCTTTTATTAAACTGAACAGAGCTTACTTTTTCTAGTTACATTTATCTTCTGCACTTTCGTTCAATTTCCTGCAGGATTTAAATAAAATAATGTATAGGTCTTGCTACCTTCGAATCTTCATTGAAGCTTTTACCTTTGTGATGGTTAAAACCAAATATTTTGTCAGTATTGCAGACAGTTGGGGAAATTTCATCTGTACATACATTTATTTTAACCTTACTTAAGCACATGAATACATACATGCTATGAAAGCTTTACAGGGGTTGGACAAAATGTGAAAATCTACCTAATGTTCTGCAGGACCACCTTTGACTTTGATATCAGCCTCAGTCATCCTGGGAATAGGTGCATACAAATCCTGGATAGTGGTCAATGGGATTCTGTACCAATTTCTTGAGATTTGCTGAATGATAACAGACCCTTATTTCATTTTCCAATTTAGACTTGAACGATTCCAACTATATAAATAGAAATATCCTGGAACATGACCCCCCTGCTGAAGACAATGCCTGCGCCATTGAATGGTCATCTAAATGGCTTCATAGGGCTTTCCTTTCAGTGTGACAATACGAAGCAGTGAAAACATATGACCGCCCAAAACATGAGAGAACCTCCAGAATGCCTAAGGTAGATAGTCTGGGTTGTTTGATTCTGGGTGTTCTCATTTACCAGTGATAATAAATCACCGGATCATATAACATGTTTCCATTGTTCGGTAATCCAGGTTTTGTACTACCTACACCATGGGTGTCCATTTTGCATTTTGCTGCTTTTTTTAATGGTATTTAAAGCCCGTTTTTACTACTGGGGCACCACAGGCGGCGGAAACTGATAATGCATGAGATGAAACGATAAATTCGGAAAGTGTTTATTTAATAAAGGAAACGTTCCAGGCCTAAGTTTAGGGTACCTCTACGAAATTTGTCATTTACGAGCACTGAAGAAAACCTGAAAAAAACCTCAGTTAGGGAGGACAGTCCTGGTGGAAATCGAACCCCAGACCTCCGGCTCATGAGAGCGCGCCTTAATGACCTCGGCGACACGTGGCGGTTTTTTCCTGTGTTACAAGAGATTTGGCAATAGCAACTCTACCATAAATATTTTAGTTATAGACATTTCTGTGCACTACTTTAGTTGACACTGCGATCTCCAGAAGCACATTGAGCTCAACAGTCACAATCATCTTCTGAGAGCCATCAATCCCCCTTAATACTTCCTTATACCTATACGTTCATTTTCGTATTTCTATCCAACTAGGCACTGAGAACTTGTCCTCTTTGGTAGTATGTAAGGTCTGACATAATGATTGATAAACACAACATGACGACATATACAGGCTTATAGGTGTTTACATCAATAGCAGCAAAACCATAGCACAAGGTCGGAACAAATGATACGTTCATGAATTACAGTTCAGTTTGAAAAACTTCAAGAAATGGAGTGTTTCTAACAGGGTGTTCATATTGTTCTTCAAATCCCTGTGTACCACAGCGATTAAGAGAAAAAAATCGTTTTCTGTGGTGCAAAATTTACAGAAAAACATATTCAGATAAACAAAAACATGTAAACAGGGAAAGCTGAAGCACAAAGAGATAAATGAAAATAAGTTTACTATTTTCGACTCCGCATAAAATCCTGACGCAATTTCAATTTACTAAGTTTTTATTTAACTTTAAATCAGTTTTGGTTTCATCTCTACTTTAAAATAAAAGTTAAATTCATTCTGTTTTGTTTATACCACTAATGTGTCGGTCCTGGTGGTGTAGTGGTAACCATACTTGCCTTCTACACCCAAGATCGCGGGTTCAAACCCGGCCAGGATCGATGGATTTTTTCGGGAATAAAAATCCTAAGTATGGCTTCCTTCGGAAGGGAAGTAAAGCCGTGGGTCCCGTGTCGTACATTTATGGCACGATAAAGCACCTCAAGCCTGAAAGAACGCCTCTGAGCAAAATTTGTCGGCCGTTTCACGCCCTGAATTGAATGGGACGCTGATGACCTGAGCTGTTAAAGAGCGTCCATAAATAAATCAAATCCACAACCACTAATGTTTTTGTCCCCAAAGTTTCTATATACGAGTTTGCGGAGAATTGCGAAATTATCTGGGCACGAGGATATATATAGGTTACTGTTTCCATAGATCATGTACAATGTGTTTGTATGCGTGCTAAACACAAGCGGCTGTTTTATAAGTTTGAATTCCATACGTTTCTATGCACTTTTTGCATACAGCTTATGCTTGCTTAATTTTCTGCTAGAGCTTCTTCTATCCAACCGCACTTAGCCAAATATCTTTCAGCAGATAGTAGAGATGACACTTTCATATATTGGTACATTGTCAGCAATGAGTGACATCGTTATAAATACTAGCGAGCAAATCGACGTAATGCCCATTATTTTATCTGTGGTACATTTTTCCACATTTTCAGGTTTAAAGCAGATGAAAATTTAGAGCTGGCGCTTCAACTCTGCTGTGCAATAAACCGCAAGATAGATATATATTACGCAAATATGCTGCATTATAATCATTTTCATCACATGAGTTGTGCCATCGATCTTTTTGAAGTTACGCTGGAATAATAAACAGTGTATGTCTACTACTATTAGAGAACATTCATTTCAACTTATTTCTCGATTCTTGATCTTTATTTTTTTTTTGGAAGAAAAGTACTATGTCTTAAATATATAGGTAAATTACAAATGTTATACTTACTCAGAAACTACCATGCCATCATTTCACTATGCAATCGTAGTTTGTACACAATAGTGCACACCGGTTAACCTTCCGCGAAAACGCGATTCCCGGTAAGTCTGGAGCCAAAGTTCCGCTGACACAGCCAATTGAACTTACTCAGTCGTGTTTATCACACTCAATGTTTTAGTAGGCATTTCTGTTAGAAGTGCGCGTTAGTCTTTCTATTGCGAACATGTATACTCGGGAGTATACCGAGAGTGAGGTATGCGCTACAGAACGAACAATATTTATTTATGATTGTTAGCGCAAAGGAAATCGCACTAGAGGAGAATTTCATGAAAATTTCCAGAAGTAGCATCTGCATCGGGAAATTCAAATTTCAGATTGGTGGAGCTAAGTTCGAACAGTGGGCACTTTCATTGGCAATACGCTGAGAACAAACAACCAGGCTTTGAAACGGGAGAAACTTGATAAAATAGACTATGGATTAGAAACTTATCTTGTAAAGTCTATATCATGAACAGCCAAACAAATTGGTGTATCTGTCGGCAGTGCATATAAAGGCACTCAGCTGCTGCATCTTCGTTCATATAAAATTACTCCTATACCTGAAATAATATTCGTGGACACATTGAAATAAAATATCCAGGAAACAGTTTACAGTATTCGGATGAGGCAACACAGGCGGTGGATACTGATGATACATGAGATGAAATGATAAATTAGAAAAGCATTTTTTTAAAGGAAGGAAACGTTCCAGGCATTTGCTATTTATGATGACTGAGGAAAACCTGGAAAAAGCCTCAGGAAGGACGGTCCTGGTGAGAATCGAACCCCAGGTCTCCCGCTCACGAGTCCGTGCCTTAACGACCTTGGCCATCCTTGCGGTTTCGAAAAGATGAATTGCACCAAAGGCTGCAGGCCTGTCTCATAGCGGAAGGCAGGAACTTCAAGAGCCTACTATTATGGAAATAATATTAATTGCTGTTTACTACTAACAAATAACGAAAGAAACAAAAATACGCGCTGTGAGTTCCGATGTGATTTAGCTCGGCAGGTGCCAAGGCAGTCACACAGTAACTTCCTGTCGGTAGAATCGATTTTCAATGGGCATACAATGGGGAACCTGTACATTAACTACTAACTAGCATTACAGTGGGGAGAGAATGGGCAAAGGTTCTTTTAAAAGAATTAGCATTAATGAAGAGTCTGAAATATGGAAGCTGTAACCTTTTAGATATGTAAATGAAATAACTATTTCATTCAAATTAGTTTAAAACATTTTGGAATTTGTTCATTTTCAGGGTAATGAAATGGCGTTTTCATATGTTTGCTGTGACTGGAGGAGAAGTAGACCGGACTATTTATATGAAAAATGCCGATTACAAGGTTCTTTTATTCTGTTTTTCGAACAAGAAAATTATATCACGACAACGATATTCATACCCTGCATATTATGTGGAAATACTGAGAAATTTTCGAAGCTACCCATTTTATCCTGAAGAAGTATAGCTGTGAAATTTCATGAACAATATGAACCAGCTGAAGATATTGCATCTGGTGATATTGAAATATAGTATGACAAACTCATTGGAATTTGCTATTGCGCTAAATCTTACGAAGAGTCCATTACAACTGACAACTGGCTACATAGTAATTATTGCATAACTTGATGGCATGAAGTTTAATCTGCAAAGCTTTTGCATATCTAAGAAGTGATATTTTCTGGTGTAAATTTTGACGTCCATGGCGATTATGTATAACAATTAGCTTTCAGTACAGTTTTGCACATATTTGGAAATGCAAATTACATTATTAAAGTGATTTATTCATTTATATTTTTATAATAAAATTGCACTATAACCGATATAAACGTGGGCAATGATATTGCGCTGTGAAGGGAAAAATATTCTAGATAACCTATTATTAACACAAACATTAAAATTACATAAACAACAGACATTATGTTAAAATGCAATATTTCATTTACATGATAATTATAAACACTCCAACCTAAAACAGTGAAAAGAAAACACATGTTCATATTATATCTGCAATAATACACTGGGTTCTCTTCCATCTCATGTACACACACAAATTATTAAAGAAAGTCTTGGAAATGTTGTGGTTTATTTTACTTTTCATATTGAACTTAACTTTTACGAAAAGAACTTCACTAAAATTAGTACTAACTAAGAATAATTTTGGAATAGATATGGTTGTAATATCAGAATAGTGGCGTACAAAACATGCAGTAAAACTACGCATATTAAAAGTGTTTCCAGCGGCCAGACCTAAACACATTATCACTGCTTTTGCATATTAAACTGCTATTTTCAGCCCCAACATGGGACGCTTACGCGACCACTGTGAGCGCGAATAGCACGTCAATCATACCGGTGACCACGTGGTCTTCTGCAAACGTTACAAACAAATCGGTGTCCGTGTATATAGTTAATTGCACTACTCTCATTTCTGTTTCCTAAAAATATTTCTCATTTTGACAAAATGAAAATGTTTTACCGGCAAACACGCAAATGGTAATATACATACGACCTGTTTGATATACTGCCATACAAAATGTGCTATGTAACATGCATTAGATACGTGCTAACGGCCTATTACTTTTTCCTGAAAATGAAAATAATCATGCATTGTTTGTGGGTTTATATTGTTGATTTCTGAATTGGTAATAGCAGAATTTCAACACTTTCCATCAAATTATAATCTTGTTTATCAACTTCTAATGTTTCTCCTACGTGCCGTTCATTACACCATTGATGCCATTTCATTACAGCAATTCTAATAGAAAGATAATTTTGCCATTCTAATCCCCGTGGTCATTTTGTAATGATCATCTGGGTATGAGAAAATTTGTGCTCGTTGGGCTGCGCGTTTGCTCACTGTGGACCAGAAATTTATCCAAACGGATGTCTCCGCGAATGTTTGGAACATTTAGGACGTAATACAAGGGAATTTTTGTGCTTGTTTATAATTGTTCATGAATACTCTCGGAACAAAGATGAAGTGGAAATAATGAACATATAAGCCAGAATTTGTCCCGAAGATAACATACAACGCCATCTGCAGGAAAAGTTTAGTCTCTTTCGACTTTCAAAAAATAACTGGGAGGAAGCAGATTGCCTGGAAATAGCGAAATGTTAAGTGTTGATAATGAGCAGACCTTGAAAATCGTCCGTAAATAATAATAATAATAATAATAACAACAACAACTTGTATAACCACTTTGGAATAGCACTGGGTAAAGTTTATTGAATTAAATACACATTTCGCTAAAAAGTAAATTAATTTAAGCTAAATTGTTTTCTCATATATAATGCAGTGCTCTGCCATCTACTGCTAATTTTGTGCACTGTTAGAACACACAGTACTATTGTATTGAGAAGAATGGTTTAAAAATCTTGAATGAGATAATGTTTTGTGCATAAATATCAATTTATAAAATGTATAAATTATTTTATTGCCTTTAAGCCTACATTAATTTGTTTATTTGATTTAAATTATACATTAATTACTACCCGAAACAATTTATCTAGTACTAGACATACAGTTTTCTTTCGTTAATTTTACAGTTTGGTATACGTACTGTATTTCAGAAAAAGTAATGTATTTCAAAATTACGTTTTTGAAACTTAATATTGCTAGCGTTTCTATCATTCATCCAGTTCCAATGAAAACGTTAAATTGTTCGGTAAGAGAAGCGATTTTCAGAATTCAAATACTTTATGGTTTAATGATGTTTGTGTTTTTTTCAATTAAGTACTTTTTATTTCTTAAAGGTTAAGTTGTACTTAGGCTTCTTAATGGTAGTAGAATTTAAAGCTGTTATGTATAATTACAAAACTTCGGTAAAATTAAAGTAAATTATAATATTTTGATTCGACTTATATATTGAAAATTATATGTTTTTAAAAATATAATTCTAAATTTTATTTACTGGACAAGCCCAAGTTTGCCTATCTTTTACTTTCATGTCATTATGCTGCAGTAAAAAAATTACTGTTATTCTAATGTAAACGTCAATATTCCAAAATGTAGCCCCAAAGTCCTTTAAATATAACTATTTTATTTATAGTACATATATAAATAAATGTGCTGTTTTGATATTGCTTTCAATTACTAAGCCATCATTAATCTCGACCCAGCATAAGCTTTATAAATTAAAAGGGTTGATGCAAGAAACTTTGTTCTTACAACTGCATTTTACAGTTAACAACAATGTATGTTTTGGAGTTCTGTAGTATTATTGTAGACGTTGGAGAAAGTGCTTCTTTGAGGTGATACTTTTCGTTATATTTACGTAAACAGAGGACGAGTTGGTCATCTATGTTTTCTGCTCTGCTATGGTCAAGAAACTTCATCATGCTCGTTTAAAGCAGACATTTAAAAAATCTCAATAAAATGAATGTGTATGGCACGTTAAAGATGTGTATTATTACCTTAATTTAGAAATATATTTTTGTAATAAATTATATATATAATTTATTACAATATATATATATATATATATATATATATATATATATATTAATAATTCAAACCTTTTTCGATGAAACACTATGAATTTTTAACATGTTTATACTGAACACATAAATTGTATATAAATTGCTCAGTATCCATTTTTAGGTATATTAATAATATTGTAATAAATAAAAATATATACTGAACACATAAATTGTATATAAATTGCTCAGTATCCATTTTAGGTATATTATTAATATTTAATAAATTTATTCCATATTTAGTGAAAATTAAGTGATTTTTTAAATTATGTACATTTTAAAGAGCTTAAAATGTACAAAACATTGCTCTAAGATCAATGAGCACTCATGTGGGCATATGTATTTAAATTTGCACGCTACGCCGCAAGATAGTCGCAAATATTTATTGCATTGTATCTTGGGAAGTGTGTTATTTAAATTTTACATAATATATTTTTTATTTAAACCATATAAATGAAATATTTTTGGTCCAATGTGGTTTATGCCTTTAATTTTTAAATGTATTAAACTTGCAATTTCGAAAAAAAAAATTAAGGCATTTGTTTTACTGTATTTTCAGTTTAACTTTAAAAGTGTTTAAATATCGTTGAATGAAACTACATATGGTTTATGTTATATGTGTGTTTCCTATTCGATCGTTTTGCGGTAGTTAAAAATTTACGCTCAAATGGCTTATGCAAATAACTACACGGCGCCGTTAAACTTTAGAGCTCTTCCACAGTTAGTAATTAACTTCATTCATTATACTGGAGAGCTTTGGGAAGAAACTTGGAAACTTGGAAGTCTAATGGGCTTTGAAGGCAAATTGAGACTAAGAAATTAAATCACGACGAAATCAGCAATAATTTTTTGTCGCACCACGAACATTCATTGCCGTTTGTTTTTGTATCAAACAAGGTCCAAATTAATGTTCATTCTAGGGACTGAGGAGAGGCTCCGGTTAAGACTGAGGCAGGCAGTTGACCCTCAAAGAACCGATCTGTGTCTTTCGCTTCTGCATCTGACTTTGTTTGGAAACTGTAGATGACATGGTGGTGACTCACTTATCAGATCAAGTTTATATTGCCTTTTTATTTTTTGTATCTTGTCATCATTTTCTGCCTTATATTGCACTTATAACAATTAAAATATTAAATCTACAAGAGTAGGAAAAGCCTTGTTATAACACTTCAGAGTAAAAATAAAGTTTATTAAGAAAAAGAAAGAAGACAAACTCCGCTTTGCAGCAAGTAATACAATAACCCTCTTCATTTTCCCGTAGAATGAAAATATTTTTTAATTCTTTCCTCCAAAAACTCGCCAAAAACCTCAAAGCAACTACCTACTTCCATGGTCTGGCCCAGTATGTTCTGAAAAAACAGAAGACGCGGGTTCGATTAACTGCTTAGGTCAAGTTGCTTACCTCTAATACGTTTTCCCTTGTCGTGGAAATTATTATTTGATGATTGAAAATTGTGATTGTAGCTATAAAGAACACAAATGTCAAACCACATACTCTCGTTTAGTTTCCCCAAGTTGTTATTGTGTGCACTTTATAACTCTGGTGCTATAGATGGTTTTGCGAACTAATATAACGATGCATTTTAGACGTGAGTACAAAATTTTTCTTCGCCGACAAGGATGATCGAAGTCAATAGGGTATGGGCGCGTGAACGATAGGTATGACAGTTCGAATCCCACCGCCATAACCGTTCTCTTTTTTTCCTTTTCTCACGTTTTCCTATCTCTTCATTAACGGCAAATGCTGGGGGATACTTCAAAATTAGCCCTAGTACTCTTCATTCATAAAATTCCTTTCCCAATTTATCATGTACCGTCTGTGATGCCCAGGAGAGTCCGCAGGTTTTCATCGTATTAAGGAAAACTATACGTATGGTACATACTTAATAAATTATATTTTTCAATGGCATTATTGTCCCTTATCCTCTGTCCCCTTTGCACTTTTAATTACTTGAGGATATTTACGTTATAACAAAATATAATTAACATTCCATACATTCTACATGTTAAGTGATCTAAAAATAACTACAATTTCCATAATTACTGAGATATTGATGATTATTTACCATCATTAAAACTATTGTGATTGATAAATTCTGTTACAATGAAATGAGAAATCTAAATAAGTATTAACGTAAAATGTTCTTATATAGTAAATGAAAACTTAGTCTGCAAAATAAAATACTATTTTTGTCATGTTTCTGGAACAAGAAATAAAACGAATTTATAGAATTATATTATTATAAAGGTACTTTTTCTCTACTCACATTTACATTGCTATTGTTAAACTCAATTTGCTTCGGCTTCTTCCCGTATAGATCTCTCTTTTTCAAGACAGGAATCCTGCTGATATTATTTTATCTCGATGAACGTATATATTCAAACCGCTGAGATCATTTTCTGTTATTCTTATTCATGTTTTTTACGCGTTTTAAAACACTAAAAACTAAACTTATTAAAGCGTAATACAGCATTTTCAAAATTATTTTATTGAAATTAATGTTTAGAAAGAACCTAAAGTAAAATTAATGTTAACTTGCTGGTATATCTAGAAACAAGTTCTGTGCTATCAGCCCGTTTTTTTGTAAAAATTAGAAGAAATTATCACAAACAGCTATACTTTGTGCAGTAACTCTCGGACATCTGATGATGAACTGTTGTAAATGAAATTTAAGTATATCCACATCAAGATATTTTGCTCCATTACAAACGCTTCGTGTCGAGCTAATCAAGTTTCTCTTTTTCTTCAAAATTTCCTTTAAAATAAAATTTTATTTTTTCTGTAAATTTAAAAATTCATTATTTTTCCAAAGGATAATGTTGGAAAAACTGAAACAAATGTGCTTGCACATGCCGACGTTATTTTAGAGTGGTAAGATAATATATTGGTGCGTGATCTAATTTTGGGGAAAGGGCTTCAAATTACGAAATATTGCTCTCTAAATGGTAATAAAATTTGTCACACTCTCAAAAACATTTTACGCTCTTTAGTGTCGTAAGTCAGGAACTAGATGTTCTAGAGTGATCGAGAAGTATCTCCGCAGCCATTGTATAGCCGAGATTTCACTAGGGAAGCGAATTCGGGTGGCAGCACTGACAGCGCGTCGAAGGTATAGTTATTTTTTTCACTTAACCACCAAAGCAAGCACACATTCCAAAGTCTAAACCTTAGCAAAGGTGGGCGGATTATCTGCTATAACCGGTTTCGAAAAAAGGAATGTCAGAAATGCAGGAGAAATAACTTTCTCCTAAGCAATGCACAACGTCCTAGTGCGGAGAAACTTGTCGATGAACCGTTAGGATTCAGAAACTCTTGCACCAATATTAACAAAAGTCATTTTCTTTATAAACCTACCGACAAAGTGTGTACATTGGTGAGCCGTTCATAATAAAACCTTTTTTTGTTTTTCATCTCAGTACAATGAGGCTATACACGGGCAGCAATATATTTTTTATCGTATCTGGGTTTTTCATGTACTTGACTCCCAACCTTTTACTCATACACTTCCACCCCATATACTTCCCAAAGACTCAAAGTAGTACGTGAATTCGAAGTTGTTTTGCAGTCATAGTAAACAGTACAGAGCCCATAATACGTCACGGAAATATGTGATTTTTTCACTGAAGAAATGACAAATATTTAAAAAGGTTATATTAGGAGTAATTGATCATATTGGTCTATTCTGGCGTGCATCCCTGCTGATGTTTCAGTAGTAAAAACGAGCGTTGTTAACCATTATTAAAAAGACCTTAATTTATTATTCTTTTCAACCTGAAACATACATTTTCGCTGTTAGTTACACAACAAGATGAATAAGTAAAACACATATGCAGCTAGCTTTTAACAATTTAAAGAACGTTAACTCCAGAAACGTATAGTTATTGCTTACCAGTTGACTGCTTCAGGTGTTGATAAATTGTCTATCGGTTTATTTCTGGAAGAATATAAACAATTTATATACATATTTGTTTTAATTATTTAATATTTTAAGTCCTGTCAGACTTAATAAATGATCAATTATTAAAATCAAAGATAGAATTTTCTGAATTTAAATGTTTTATCTATTATTATTATTATTATTATTATTATTTATTATTATTATTTATTATTTATTATTATTATTATTATTAAATTATTATTATTATTATTAAATTATTATTATTATTATTATTATTATTAATATTAATATTATTATTCAATAAATAAATTTTGAAGTTTCGCATTGTATAAATTTATTCAACAACTAAGTACAGCAATGATATCATGGATCACTGTACTACAAACTGCAGAGTCATGCTTTTATGATTGATCTCATTACAGTACTAAAGAAATCATTTTAACTTTTGAAAAATGGTCTTATATTTATAAGGTTATTGCCAACTGCTCATGAGGTGTTATATAACGTTAACAAAACGTAAAATAAAATAATCTAAAAGAAATGGGACACTCAGAAACACTTAGTGTCTATTAAGGCAAATTAAACGAAGCTTGAAGCAAATGCGCGCGCGCGTGTGGATATATCTCATTTTGCACTTTTGCCTGGCGAACTGCTTAAAGTATTCTTTGAAAATGGATAAGAGTTACGCATCACCAACAGCGTCACGGAATACAATTTTTTTTTGTAAAAAAAAAAGACTCTAAAGTAACTTTTTTGTAACAGCTAAAAAAACCGGACAAAATTCATTAAGCTTAAAAGCAAAAATTGTTTGTGATCTAAGTTCAAGAGTTCCATTGATGTCGAAAAAAAAATGTTATACTTTTGGATTATCCAGCTTACAAAGGCTGAATAATCACCGGACATGGCGCATGACGTATCTGTTTTAATGTCAGAGTGTTATGTATTGCTGATATACTCGTGCATCACTGTCAACCACAGTTCATTGTTTTTGTAATTTTCCGTGCGTCAATATATCCCACGTGTGTACTTTTTTTATCTACTCTGATAATTGTTCTTTTTTTTAAATAGTATTTAACGCCCGTTTTTACTACTGAGGCACCACAGGCGGTGGACACTGATGGTACATGAGATGAAATGAGAAATTGGGAAAGGATTTTTAAGGAAGGAAACGTTCCAGGCCTAAGTTTAGGGTACCTCCCCTGCATTTGCCAGTTATGAGGACTGAGGGAAACCTGGAAAAAACTTCAGTCAGGGAGGACGGTCCTGGCGGGATTCGAACCCCAGACCTCCCGCTCACGAGTCTGCGTCTTAACGACCTCGGCCACTCGTGGCGGTATATATAATTGTTCTGATTGCGTTTCCCTCTTTCTAGGGTTTTCCATCATTTATGTTCTATTAATGAAGCAATTCGATATGTCAAAACTAGTAGAAAAATCATGAATTTCCAATGTTTAAATGTTTATACCTTATACTGTTTTTCAAATTCAAAATATTTATGTGTTAGTTTTTAAAGATTACAGTCTATTATATTTTTAATATCTTCCACGTTTTTTTACAGACTACATGAAACTCAAATAATTAATTAATTAATTAATTAATTATTCGCCCCAAATCGAACGCGGTGAATCATGCAATAACATTAGAAACTTGCATTCAGGGCTCAAATCTTTGGGACCTGCTGTCTTAACTCTGTATTTTATTGTGATTTGCCTGGTCACTTAGGTGAATGCAATGTTGCCATGGGTATTTCCTTTCGATGAATTTTACCCTCTCCCTTTTCACAGCTCCAGTTCTAGATTTTAGGATAGAAAGCTCCAGGCGAATTATGCTGGTGCTGTGCGGCATAGCGGTGAATTTGCGCTCTGAAACGTTCCTGTACTAATGCCTTGCGCGTTTTGCTTAGGGACCTTCCTTAAGCGACTCTAGTAATATCGTCGTAGCTTACGCAGGCTTACCTGTGTCTACGGCTTACTATCTAAGAAAGTGTTAGGGGGCCCGCGTGCCTCCTGGAGAAGCCGTCTCTGAATAGCTTACGTAAGCACTGTATTAATGGGTGTTCTTTTACTAGCCTTTATTAACATGTTTAATTTTAAACTTGTTGTGGCATGGAGAATTGAGTGCGAGAACAACAGTAAAAGGAAAGTACTGCCAAAGCCATTCAATTGTACAGCACAGTTGAAATTTTCCCATTTCTATCACAATTTTACCAAAAATTTTTATTGATTATTTCTGCAAAAGTGCCGGCATTATTTTTTATTTGATTTATTTGCGGACGCTCTTTAACATCTCGGGTCATCACGTAAAACAGTCGACAAGAGGTCTTCTTTCTTCAGTTCTTTTATATGTCTGAAACCTACGACAGGGGCCCATGGCTATATTTCCCTTCCGAAGGAATCCATTCCTAGAATTTTTGCATCCGAAGAAATTTATCAACCCTGGCCGGGATTTAACCCACGGTCTTGGGCATACGAGACAAGCATGGTTACCACTAGACCACCAGAATCAACACTATTCTGATACATTCATATTGGTAACACCTATGGTAACTATCTATATTTTCATTTGTGCTACTTTTGTATTGCATTAGCCGACATATATTATGGAGTCTTATTAGACCGCCACGGGTGGCCGAGGTCGTTAAGGCACGGACTCGCGAGTGGAAGATCTGGGGTTCGAATCTCGCCAGGACCGTCCTCCCCGACTGAGGTATTTTCCAGGTTTTCCTCAGACCTCATAAATGTCAATTGCCGGGGAGGTATCCTAAACTTAGACCTGGAACGCTTCCTTCCTTAAAAAAAATATCCTTTCCTAACTTATCATTTAATCTCATGTATTCATCAGTGTGCACCGCCTGTGGTTCCTCAGCAGTAAAAACGGGCATTAATCACTAATCAAAAAGAAAAAGTCTTAATAGAAACTACATAATGCTTTTTTTCTCTCATTTCTCTGCACCGCTGCCCTCATGCAGAAGAAAGTTCAAATTTAAAATTTATTATTTTCTTAATCATATAAGTCTAATGTATAGGATTCATTATGCACATTAAACGTTTTAATAGTCTTCCGTGGTGAGAAAATTTCGGTCCGATGGTCAATCGTTACTTAGAGTAGCATTCCCATACAAATGTTTATATATTGATTTAAGCAGATGTCGCCCAGACAACGAGAATATGTAATCTCAAATTAAGACACTGAAAGATTTGATGGATAAAAAATTAAGAACGGAGTCAGACATTTGTTCAGGAATATATGATAAAGATTTTTTTTTTAAGATATTCAAAATCGAAATTAGAAAGTGAGGGTGGCCAGTGCGACACTGTATCAAATAAACTTATTGATGAAAGGATTGCTTACAAGCAATGAGTAAATAAAGTCACTTCTTAGTAGAACGGTTAAAATTTTGCAAACCGATTCTGGATTTTTAGAAGACGCTCCTAAAGATCGTATAAAAAGTGATGAAACAGGAAACTCTCCAGCTGTATGTGCTATGCTTCATTGTTGGCTTAACCTGCAAGTCAGTGAGTTTCAACGTTCTTGACACGCATCAGAGAACATCTGTTATAAGGCCGACGTAAGAGTGGACATTGTAGCAATATTTATAATCGGCGCCCCAACGTAATTTAATATGCATATGTTTGTAAACATCATATTAATTTCGTTGTTTTCAGCAGGGACATATATTTTTTATTTCACAATGCAAGTGGTAAGATAGCTGCAGGACTTATAACGATTTATTTAATTGTGTAAATAGTAAATAGAGGAAATAGATTAAGGTTTTCAGATTTAAATTTGGAAATGGATGCTACTATAACACCTGCAAACTTTTAATCTTACGTAAGAGTAAAAGTAAAAGGCGGAAATCTGGCATTCAAAGCTACCAGTAATGGGTTTTTCCCAGCGTCAGTGAGCATGGTTTTTACACTGTGTACGTTAGTCTGCTAAATTTTCGCGCCTTTCGACATTCTATACGAACCGGCCAATCAGTCGTAAGCATTTTTAACGTTTAAAGCCGGCAATACTCCTGAGCATACGTGAGTAGACCCCGAAGGCCTGGTGTGGACATGTGGGTATTCAAGTCAAGAGGTTGTATATAAAGGGGCAATTGGCCTAGTTTCAAATATTCTTGAGTGGGCGCTCGGCATTCTCAGACATTCTTCATTCACTATTGATCATCTACGGGCATTCAGGCGTCAGCGAAGATTTGTGATTACGCGGTAACTTGAATATCATGCAAGTAGAATGCATAGCCGCGTGATACTAAGGCCGAAAAGCAGTAATAGGTCACAAGCATTATTTCCTACGTGAAGCTCATATGGCACATCAAAACATAGCAGTCTTGCCGCGACGTGTGAATTAGCTAATAAAGTGATTGTTTTGAAACTCTGGAAGCTCGCGGTGATCGGAAGTACTTAACTTGCCAATGCGCCGAGTCAATTAACTATAGTACAACGGTTGCGGACATTCATTTCCCGAGACGAATAATAGCTCCTTTATGACTTGAAAGCAGATCAATAAATGCACTTGTCTCACCGCATACTTTCGTGTGCTTATATTTTTAACGAAATCCCTGTTCCCTCCCATTGTGTGAAGACAACAAAGGCGGTGAAAGTTCCTGAGATAAAGTAGTCGGTGAAAGCGACGGCTATTTGCTACATCCGGGCAACAACTACGGACGTCAAGAACTGGACCACTCTCACCGGAGACCCCGACGAAAACCCTAACCCCACGACATCTGTTGACCAAGAAACAATTATGACTGGTGAAGAGTTTATAAAACGAATTCTATAATTGCACTAAAAAAATCAAGATCGCTCAAAATACTTAAATTTTATAGTCTAAATTTTTTACCAATCATTTCTAAATACTGAGAGTTAGAAACTTTCGGATCACTATGTACTTTTTTTCTGTAATTGCAAGAATAATTACAACATGCAAGGTTGTTTTCTGTCGTATAATTACATACGTTTTGCCCAGAAGCCTCTTCTTTCAGACTTGAGGTTCTTTTACGTAAATCTACGACACGGGACCTATGATTTTACTTCACTTCGGAAGGAAGTCATACTTAATATTTATACCCCGGAAAAATCCATTGAACTTGCCTGGGACTTCGTCGGTCCTGGTGGTGTAGTGGTAACCATACTTGCCTTCTAAATCCAAGGAGGCGGGTTCAAAACCGGCCAGGATCGATGGATTTTTCCTAAGTATGGCTTCCTTCGGAAGGATAGTAAAGCCGTGGGTTCTGTGTCATACATTTACGGCACGAAAAAGAACCTCAAGCTTGAAAGAAGAGGCCTCTGAGCAAAATTTGTCGGCCGTTTCACACCCTGAATTGAATGGGACGCTGATGACCTGAGATGTAAAGAGCGTCCATAAATAAACAAATAAAAAGATTGACTGGGACTGAACCCATTACCTTGGGTCTGCGAGGCAAGTATGAGTACCACTAGACCACCAGGACCGATTTCGACAAAATACTCTATTAATTATATCTACAATAGTTAATCCGTTCTTCTCTTTTAACCGTTTGCCCTCCTCCAGTATTACGACTTACTCTCCATAAACGTACAAGCCAACTCATTATATCTGGATATTAGGACTCCTTGAATGGGTGACCAGTCCAATATCAGAGCCCCGTAAAAGACATCACATATACAGAGATGAAATGTGAGTTCAATCTGTGGTATAAAATACTAATCAATCATTTGCTCTTTCTGAAAATTGACTGAAAAACCTGTAGGTTTAGCGGGCTCGGGATTTGAACTGTTTTCTCCCAAATACGAGTTTCAAGCGTTGCTGCCTGAGCCAAAGCGGTGGTATTCATCCATCTTTAGTTTCCACATTTCAAAGCAATAGAATATTTTAGGTTCTACTGTTAATTTTAAACCATCTTCAGTAAATTTATGCCAAAGTTTGTATTTTTAAACAAAGCTTTGTAGCTCTCATACAACATATCGCAATAAATAGAAACCATTCACTTTTGATTACCGAATAATTGTAAATAATGGCTCTATCTCTTAAAATATGAATCAGCCTTTTTTACGCTAGTTTTGATGAAGCCAGAAGTATATTTAGAACATTAAGAGATTATAATACACTACTGGCCATTAATATTGCAACATATCGTACGTGTTCATAATGACCATGAGAAAATGACCTGTCTTCTCATTCGGTTGTTTGACGGAACCATGAGGATCCTTCGCGTCTGTGTGTTCATTCAACCTCAATCCAATGATATCATATTTGTTTCGCTGTGAAGGCATTTCATCCAACATGAGCTCCACATTCTCAGAATGATATTCCGCGCTCTCGGCTCGCCCCAATTCTCCCTTCGTCACATTCGGACACCTGCAGCTATTGTTGAATTTTCCATAAGTCATATTCGTTCTTAGTGAGAAAATGTGGGATCGGTTTAAAGCATTTATTATGGCAGTTGCAATTATAATGTACTGTAATGTAGAGCCATGTGCCTTCCAGTGTATCCTCACTGTGGAAGTTGATAAAATTCGTGATAAATAAAAACATTCCGGCAAAACCAAAAGATTTTAAAAAAGATTCAAATACTTCAACAACTCCATAAAATTAGATAGCATTCAGAAAACCAAACGGATAATATGAATCAAATTGACAGCACATGATAAACTCGAATGTGATGTATTCTGGATATAAATAAATACATTAATAATAATAATAATAATAATAATAATAATAATAATAACAACAACAAATTGATGCTTACAGAAACCGTTAGTGCAAACATCACTATATAAATGACAGCAAACATTTATATGTAAGCATTTAAATAGCCCTGGAGAGATCGAAAGCAATTTGTGAACAAATGAATCCCTTTTTCAGTACTGGTTACTCATTACTGCAGGATTTGGCCAATGAATAACGAAAACATTGTTATTCACAACTAGAAGAAGTTTTTTTGTGAAATTTTGCATCACATTAAACCATTGGTCCATGTTTCTTAGAATATGAACAATCCGCTTCCAATAACTATTGTTGAACTGCGTTATATTAGAATGTTGCAAAACTTCATATGTTAGTACCGGCGCAGAATTGTTAAATTGCAAACATATTCATTATGCAAGAAGACACCATTTCACCCATATTTCAGAGAGATAATTTCCAGAAACACTAGAACCTTATCATATATGTGTATTTTCCTAATTTCTTGCCTCCACAATCACTAAAATTATATTACGCTGCTTTTTGGGTGTAGAAATATTGAAAATGAAAGATTGTTCTTTGTCACCTTTTCCGAAGTTAGTAATTTTATTATATTTTTAAGATGTTTTAACATAAAACAATTCAATGGTAAAAAAATTAAATATAGTGAATAAATTTAATTAAATATTTTAAATGTTTAAATACATAATTTCTTTTATAATTAATATATAATTAAGTCTATAACCTTAAAGTTCAACTCATACAGAGAAATGTATAAGTTTTCCTCACTTTAGAGCATATATAGACATGATAAAATAAAAAGAGTTGCAGAAACCACCCCCAGTTTGCTATAAAGTATGTTATGTGCAGCCACATACTAGACGTCTTGACTGTCTGGCCTACATGTTATGTCACATGTCTCTAAACAGGAGGCATTTATAACGAACGTGTTAGTTGTGGTTCCACACAATCAATAGTACGGCGTACTGTCGAACACTGCAATTATTGTTTAAAGTATATCGCACAAACGTCCGAATAGTTCGGTTCAGTTAGAGCAGAATGCTCATCTTGAACAGTGAAACTACTTTTCTGTATAAATTTCACAGTGAGCTCTGCAACGTCTATGTATAGCCGAATATATCACCCTGTGATTATCTTTTATTTTCCGTGCTCAGAGCGTGTGAAGCGTCAATGACTTGGAACGTATGTAAACGTCTAGAACTGCGTTACTGACTACTCTCACTGACAAAGATGTTTTTAAGTAGGAAATGCGAGGTATGGATTATAGGAAAAGCACCACTTTGCATTGCTCTTTTATACAGGGGGGTTATTTGAATTAAGGGTCTCCTGAATGTTCTGCTTAAACACCGCAACAGGAAAAGCAACCACCGCGAGTGGAGCTAGTATTTTTATTTTTAATGAAAGCATAAAATGACACTGTATTTAAAACTGGCAATAAAAAACACTACGCTTGTTAAAAGCGGGAAACGAAGTTTGGAAACCAAAACATTGCCTATATACGCTATAGGTTTAAGAAAATCTGGATGTAGGCTGCCGTCAGTTGTTTATTTTACTGATGTACCTGTAGATTAGTATAGAAAATGAAAGACACCAAAAGGGAGCTCCGACTTGAAATAAACACAATATTACCGACATAGCTAATGTCATACTTGTGGTATCCGAACTTCGTCCTTAGTTGCAAGAGCTTTTGAAAATGATGCCTTTCAGCGGCATACATCTGCATAGGAAATTCCTGTCTTTCATCCAACTTTTCATCAGTAAGAATGGGTGCATTGGTATTGCGACAGATTTTTCATGTGTTTATATTGAGAAGTAACGTTATATTGAAGGATAATGGAGAGGTTCAAATCAGGTAAGCGTGGTTGCCTAGCAATTGGGTCACCTCTACCTACCTATCAATCAGGAAACCTTCGATCCAAGTACTGGCAAGCGGTTCGACTGAAGTGTGCAGGAGCGCCATTATGCAAGAAGTGAACTTGTTGACGAATGCTCAGCGGAATGTCTTCATACACATGAGGTATGGTGTTTTCCAGGAAGTCTGTGTGCGTCTATCCCGTAAGTCTGGTTGCAAGTACAAGGTTTCCAACTAACCGATCACCAAGATAACGGCCCACATGTTAGAGTGAGCCGTACTTGGTGATGAGATGGAACAATTGCATGTGGGTTTTCATTTGCCATTACATGCTCATTGTGGAAATTTGTAATGCCATCTTGTGTGAACTGTGCTTCATCTGTGAGTAATACTAAGGCAGGAAAATTCGGATTTGTAGCACACTGTTGCATGAACCACTGGCAAAACATCAATGGAGTAGGGTACTCTTCTGATGACAGGGCCTGTGCACGTTGCAAATGATAAGGATACAACTGTTGCTCTCGCAACAGTCTCCAGGCAGTCGTATGAGGAACATTCACTTGCAGCGCTAACCTGCGTGTACTGGTGGAAGGAGTCATGTGCACAGAATCCAGAATCTCCTCCTCTATATCTGGAGTTGTAGATCTTGTTCATCCCCTCCTCAAACCAGAAGATGTAAACTTCCCATGAGCGCACAGAAGGCAATGCAGACATCTTTGCTGTGGACACTTCTCTTGGTACAAACGACCAACCAGCGTAGCATTGCCATCCGCCTTACCGTACATGAAGTGCATTTTTGCCAGCTCCTTATTTGAGTACATGTCGCTCATTTGAACGCCAAACACAGCACTCAATGCACCCTTCGCCTCGGAATGAGCTGCCAGTGTCCTGTTAATATCTTCTGTCACGGCAACTACCTGCGGGAAGAAAAACTTTCCCGTGAATATCACTGTTTTGAAGGCCAAACTCAGAAACCAAGCATTTTCCGACACATTTCGTAATGGACTTTTTTATTGTCTACATATGTGGAATGCATACCTGAATTTATGGCCTCTATTTTTTAAACATCCTGTATATGTGTAAAATTTGCTAAACTTGAACCATCTCTTACAAGTAAGTCCTTTCCTCTATTACTAGCTACGTGAACAATCTTCACTAGTGTGCGTCACAATGTTTATGTCTCTCAACTCAATGTGCCTACTACTCGAGGCAAACACGCCACCTGGGTAGCTTGCACTAGTAGATAGAAGCGCCTGTCACCAAATTTCACGCGCTATCAACTTCACAAAAACAAAAATATACGTCGCCGAAATGCCGTAGGTGCAAACCGATTTCTAATTGTGTAGAATTTAAAAGCGTGGTGTATTTGTCTCCGGTGTCTAACATGGAATCCCTTCAGAATCGAATTGTGGCAGGTTGTGAGGAAATACGCAATACTCCTGGAATTTGGGGTCATGTTCTCGCGGCCATGAGACGTCGATGTGAGGCCTGTATTCAAGCAGGAGGTGGGCACATTGAACATATTCTGTAAAGAAAACTACCTGCGGTAAGAAAAACGTTCTGATGAATATCACTGTTTTGATTGCCATAACTCAGAAACCAAGCATTTTCAGAAACATGCTGTAAAGTATTTTTATTGCATAGATATGGGGAATGAATACTCAAAATTATGTCGTCTAATTTTGAAACATTCTGTATAAATGGGCGCATATGTTGGCGTTGTACAGTTAAGAATTGTCCTGCCAAAGTAATAACCTTAAACATTGAAAGAAAAACTGTAGTCGGTCGTAATCAACAGAGCAATAAAAGAGATCTTGTACGTCATAAAGTTCATGCATCGCGTAAAAGGAAAGCGCTAGTGACTTAAGTGAAAAACCAAGCATTGTATATCCAAAATATTTCATGAGTATCCCGAGATTCATCATGCAAACGCACTGCAATTTACAGACTAAGTCGGTCCTGGTGGTGTAATGGTAACCATACTTGCCTCCTAAACCCAAGATCGTGGGTTCGATTCCGACTAGAACCGATGGAGTTCATTCAGGCGTAAAAATCCTAAGTATGACTTCCTTCGGAAGGGAAATAAAGTCGTGTGTCCCGTGTCGTACATTTAAGTCACGATAAAGAACCTCAAGCCTGAAAAAAAGAGGCCTCTGAGCAAAATTTGTCGGCCGTTTCACGCCCTGATTTGAATGGGACGCTGATGACCTGAGATGGGAAAGAACGTCCGTAAATAAACTTAAACTGCGCACAATATTTTAAACAGTTATTTACATTCTATTTCCTTAACAATGAACATTACATTCCAGCAGGTTTTTTGTTTACAATTAAAAAACAACAAAGATATTCCTTGGTGTTTCTTTCCATAAAGGAAAATTGGAAATGTTTAGGGTTGAGCCTTCTACCAAAGAAAATATTTGGAGATTTCGAGGTTGTTATACAAAATCAATTAACTCAACTCTTGGGTTGTTGGTTTCACTGAGGCAGGCGTGGTGGCATAAACTACAAAGTATTGGCCTAGCAAGTGTGTTGCAAGACAATTCGTCTGACGCTGTTTAGTGACTTACACATTGTTTTGGTTTGTCGTATTTACCTCCTGGGTAAGTGTTTTGTTTTTATATGCCTGAGAGTAAGCCATTCAACCCAAAAATTGAACAGTTCAGCGACTACCTTGTTGGCTACTATATATCTGACGAGGCCAATCCTACAATATGAGCCAGAAGTCACTCATACTACGAACGCATATGAAGCATTCAACGTTTTATTTTACTGCTCACACCCAGACATTTTCAAAATAATTTCCGCTCTAAAAATAGTAAAACAAAAACTTATTTGAAAAGTAATGACATGCACTGGCAGGCCCATAAAAGAAGAAAAGTAGTAAGCAAAGAACATTAAATTACATTAAAATCTACAAAGGTTTCTCTCATTGCTTTTGTAAAGTACGTTTCGTATTGAAACGGAACCCTCACTTAACAAACAGCGCCATTTTTAACAGTTTTAATACTTTTTGTCAGGCACAATTTTTGACAAACTGTAGTTAAAATCATACAAACATAATTTTTAACCACACCGCGCGCATATTCACATGACAGTCCGCAGTCTGTGAAAATGAAACTGAAAATTGTGCCGAACCTAAAACGAAAATGTGGCATAATGAGTTTGAGTTACTGGCGCGAACACGTTGTGGGTCTAAAGCAGACGTTTTTGGCGTAACTGCAAGTAGCGCAATCATGGTGACCCGGTAAATATACGCGGTTCAGAACACGTTTCTTGTCGTTGAGAGATGCTGTCTCTCAGAACTTTTTAACAGTTGGCGAACGTTTCTCACCTGCAAAATTACCAGATATTTCTTGTAAATCACCTTACCATTTCTCTGCATGAATCCATTTTCACATATGCGTCGTACATAAAAAACAATGTTTTTATATGGTGGAATAACTAGCGAATAATTAGCGCACAATTTACATATGATAAAATCACACAGTAGCACACGAACCTAGTAGCCAATAGCAGACATAGTCTCCCTCAAGCTACCTGCATATGCATCATACTTGTCTTGATGAATGGTCCCTCCTAATGCGCAAACACGCTCTGCTGGTCCATAACTGAACAACCTCATTGCACTTACACGCTGAACAAGGGCGCGTGTCATGATTAAGTATTAACTGTATCAGGGAATGTCTGAAGCGCGTGTATTAGAAATTGCAGACGCATCGGAACACACTTCAGCATTTATATCCCAAACAAATAAAATGATCAAATAAAAATGATTTCTTCAAAAAAAAAATGAGGATTACTAACTAAAATAGAGACCTTTATCAGTACCATTTATTTCACCAGATATGAAAGCAAGCACAAGCACTGGAACTCGTGATATTTCTTGATGTAAGGAAAGAAATATGTAGATGGCATATGCCTCTAGCATACACGCTACCTCTTTAATACTGCGGGTCAAAGTTTTTTAACCGACTAGGAAAAAGTTAGTAAAACATTTTCAAAACTTTTTCTGGAGGTACTGGAAACTCCAGAAGCTGAGATATTCTCTACTCATTAGAACCAACAGTCTCATAGTTAAGATATATACTTGATACTTCTTAATTTTCTTAAGAACAATTCTTCTTCTGCGGCGAAACAAACTGGCATGAACCTATCGCGGTAAGAGTAGAATGGCCTACTACCATTCGTAAGTTTCGCACCCATTTGTTTCAGTTAATTTTACAGCTTCTAAACACGCCATTATTGTAGATAGAGCTAACATATTTTAAATAAAAATTCGCTAATGCTTAAAAATATGTGAATAATGCATTTTGTAGTTTTATATTGAATGGACGAAACTTCTAGTGTTTTAATTTTGGTTTAATCATCAAATGAGTGAATAAATAAATATATTAATCTAAAGTCAATTTAAAAAAAAAGAACATCTGAGTTTTAATTAGAGATGTGAAATAATATCTGACAATAAAAGTATGCATTCTTATGTTACGCCTGATTAAGACACACCTTGCTTAAAAATACTAAACTGAATTAATTTACTTATGTGGGAAAATGTTTCCCTGTTTTTCATGATTTCATCTGAAGTGCTTACATCTAATTGTCATTTTAAAAAAATAACGAAATCAAGAACATTTTTCCTTGAATGTTTGTCAACTTGTAGGTGAAATGTTGCTCCATTCTATTGAGAATGTTAGATGCCTACTGTTATTATGGTGCTTGTCAGTACCAAATACAGATGGTATTATTCATCCTTTGTCGCTGAGTTTTTGTGTAGAATCAATCGTTATCTCCTTTGGTTTATCAGTCATTAAGCAAAATAGAAACAGAATATCTCCCGAGTATGTGCATAGTGATAAACATTTCGCCACATTTGTGGTGAATTGCCACTTGTTTCACAAAAACGGAGTATCACGCGACTCAAAAGTACGGCATGCAAACTGTACTTCGATATCTGCAGATAGAACATGGGTCCCAAAGGTGCATTGCAACTGACATTTGTCAGTGGCTGAAAGGCATAAAGTGGCTGGTAATATTTGCTGTTCCTAAAGTATAGCAGGAGCCAGAAAGACCAAATAATTTAACGTTATTTTTCAAATCAGTTGACGTTTCTCGAAGAAGGAAAAAGTATATCACGTTTTTTTCTATATCTTAATTGCATTAAAAGTTCTGTAATCCATGTAGTTCTGGAAGGGGCTAAGTAATGCTTTCAAGTAATCACTTCGGAAAATAATTTCTAACTTATCTCAGTGCAACCTTTAGATGACTTCTTTGATTCTCTCTAATCTTTGTCTTGGATAGCGAGGCTGCTAACAATATAAATCTTCAGGTTGTCTGCACATTGCCCCCTATTCGTCCTACTCTCCTTTGGTTACAAGCTGTTATTTTGTATGTGCGTCGATTGTATTTCATTCTCACGACATAGCCTGCCTATTTCCATTAAGTCTTTCGGATTGACTTCTGAACTGTTTCCCGCCATTTTTCTCTTAACAGTTTCCTTCCCTAATCCCTCAAACCAAGTTTGAGCTACTAAGTTGTTAAGAAAACAACTGTTATTGATTCCTTTTTACTTAATCTTCGTACTAAATTTATTGTCTTCTAAGAACAAATTTTGAGCTAATGCCGAAATGCGTTTTCCGCTTTTGTTGTTGAGGTGTTGAACGACATTAATTTTCTTAAAAATGTATATCGACTTGATTATTGATAGTGATGTGGGTTTCGTTGTTCTGTTGGGGTTCAGTGACAGTCCTAGAGGAAGGACTTGTAACTTTTCTGTCATCAGAACCTTAATAACTTGTTGAAAATATTATGATGATGCACAAAAGTAAATTTGCAGATACATATATTATCGGCAAAAATTATGCAAAATCTCATAAAAAAAGCTCAGACTGAACTACCAGCAAAATACCTGATATGCTGGCTGCCACGTTATATCCATGAATTCAGTTGGAAGAAAAATATTCACTCACTATGTTCCGTTTTCATCAACACTGAACTCCAATTTTCATAATGAATAATTAACCTTTCTTCTGAAATTATATAAAGGCTTGTGACATAAAAATGTCAGCTACAAATCATATGAATGGATAGTGTTACTCTGTGTTACATAACATATTACCCTCTGTAATATGAACCAAGGATGAAAATGTACATTTTTTATGACAACATAAATGACTGTTCTAGGTGAAATAAGATTTTTGCTACGTTTCATATGTCAATGGGATAGGATAGACTGGGATATACATATTTCTAAATGAAAGAAATGCTACTAGATCACCTCTGGAGCCTGGATTAACAAAAAAAATTTAATAGTGATTAACTCCCGTCTTTACTACTGAGGCACCACAGGTGGTGGGCACTGTTGATGCACGAGATGAAAGGATATATTGGGAAAGGATTTTTTTTAAGAAAAGAAACTCTCCAGGCCTAAGTTTAGGGTACCTCCCGGCATTTGCCATTTGTGAGGACTAGGAAAAGCTGGATAAAACCTCAGTCAGGGAGGACGGTGCTGGGGGGATTCGAACCCCAGACTCACGAGTCCATGCCTTAACGACCTCGGCCACCTGTGGCGGTAACAAACGTTGTGTGGGCACCTATCGCTTGTTTTAATTTAATTAGACCACTATATTTGCACATAAAATTAGGTTTAATGGAAAAGTTTGTCCGGCAACATACCACAATACAGCAACATTTCCGTACATTGAAGACAATTTCCATGTTTAAGTAAAATACTATTTTCATAATTAGTACAAATTAGATGCAAAATTACATTGAACATTAACTTGGTTTCTTAACTTATCTTTTTCCCCGTTTCCTTATGGTTCTGTTAAGACGAGTATGGGGAATGTTTCCATTAAAACAATGGAGGTGTGTAGAAACCTATTAAGAATAACAGAGGTTTCAATCTTGATAAATGTTGCAGGAACGCTGCAAGAAAAACGTCTAAAAATTCAGTAAAGACTTTCGTGTAACTAATGATTTCCAGTTTACAGCACTACATATTGTTGTGCTTTTAATTGCTATTTTATTTTAATATAGAAAGTTATGTGTATTTCTTCATAAATATATAACGTATTTCAGTAAAAAATATGTTTCTCTTTTAGTCTCACTAATAGTGTGCTATGTTGCTATCTATAAATTCAGTACATAAAAATTATAAATAATATTTACTTGTTTCTAATGCAAAAAGTGACACTTAGTAAGTTCGATAAAACCTGTGGAAATATTATATAAAGTATTATTTTAAATATTAATTTTAAATATATTATTTCCTAGAAGCTATAATAAATAATAGATTTGGAAAACAGCAAACTTTCTATAGTGATATAACGTGTAAAATTAGTAGTAGTGTATGTTTGAATACATCTGCGGCTTATATATATGTAAGAACCTTAGAACATCTATCAGCATCTTCTTTTATATCATAGCCTGATGCTCTTTGTATAGGATTTGTGAATTCACACCTCATTTGCTAAAGTATATATTTCAGGCTGCACACTCATACACCGCAGAATTTATATAACATTTTCACATTTTATATAAGATTTTGCATTTTTACCTTCAGTTTCATGATATAAAGTCCAAGGAAATTTGGTGTTGGTGTCATGTCATTTTAGATTCCATATGGGTACGTTTATTAAATATTACTTGGCCGGCAGAACAGCTGGTGCTATTCAAATCATCATATAATTTTGTTCATTAAGAGGAATATTTTTTGTACATTCTTGATATCTATTTAGACTTAAAAATAATGAAGATTGTCCAAACTACTGTAGGACTACATTTACCTCTGAATTTTTCCTTGGGGGAATTCTGAAGCAAACTTAAATTTTATGTTTTCTTTTGTTTGTTAATGATCTTTAGGATCAACTACCTTTCAAATGTTGAATCTTGATATTTGATAATGGACTTTGAGTTCTGACATTTTACGTTCAATTGCTTGCATCTAAAACAGTAATTCTTGCATTCTAACCTTTACAATATTCCGTTACATCGAAAGCAAACGGAGCGTTTAAATATTCCACTGTGTATTTTTGCATCGCAAGTGTTCTAAATCCTGCTTAAAATTGCACAAATGCTAGATCTCAAATCTACATCTGAACATTTTTTTTTTTTCAAAATGTCAACATTAGCGTAATTTCATTTACTTTTATCGCAAATAAAACTAGTTTCAAAGGTTGTTTGTGGTTCTGTTAGCAGTTACTGTATTGTTGTTTAGATAGTTCGTGTGTGGTGAAGCATTAATGTGGGAAGGTTGAGAATTAAAAGCATATGCTGGTAGCGCTGCCAATAAACTGAACACCGGTTACCATGACATTTTAGGGTTTATCCTGCTTCACTTAACAATTCGTTTGTGTAGTGTCAGTAATAACGGACTGTGTTTTCATGTCAATAGCAACGTAAAGGTGGGAGAAATATATGGAGTTGTGCGACCAAAGAGTAATTAATCACTTTGTGGACAGTACAAACACGTTTTTAATTGAACCTTTGTATGCCTTGGAGAACGCTTGAGCTTTCTTGTAAAGGTAGAAATCAATAAATACATTTTAGAACGTAACTTATTATTTGAAAGCGAACTGAGAGCTTAACCTGAACATGATCGCTTTTCTATTATTTCTTTCTATATCTTCTGATATTTAAACGTCTCGTTTACTTACACATTATCACTAAAGTCTACTCTCCTTTTTCTCTCCCTTTTACTTTTCCAACACATAATTAGCACTTTCTGCAATCGGAGAATATTTTTTATTCGGTTAAACAAATTGTCACGAAAAATGCCAAGCGCAACTATAAATTTGGCCGCGAATAATTTGAAATGCGTTAAGTTCTCTAACGTAGTAATAAACTATATATCATCACATAAATGCCATGGCATTCGTACACGTTACTGAATATATGTAGCTTTCTGTAAATTCATGTGATGTCAAAGAGAGCAAATGGCATCGTAGTCACACAAAGGATACCACATGCAGTGCAATTGCATTTCACAATATACAAAATATAGTGGTATTAACCGTGGTTTCTAAGAGAACGAACTATCCAACAGCAATTTTTAGAAAAACGTCATAGGAAGATTAGCAACTTGAAATTCAAACAACTTCCAATTGCAGTATATCCAAGAACGTTCACCTTTTGGATTACTTGTACATTTTCCTAACTAAGCAATATTTCTTATTTCAGAAACAGGTCCAATAGCATTTACTTATTTCAAATTATTATACAGGTTTATGTACATTGCACTCATGAATGTATCTCAGTTAAGTGAATTAAAATAAAGGTTTATAAAATTTCATTTTCGTATTTTAATTTTGAGATTCTATGTGGGTCATTTATTGGTCAACAAAGGTACAAGTAAAGTTTTACTAGGAAAACTCCGTGATTATTGGATTCGGAAAAAGTACTGCAATGCGACTATGTGCGTGTTTACAAATAGAGTTGGAGGATGCGCCTGTCACAAAGCACAAAGTGACCAGAGCAGTAGTGTTAGATGTCTGAAGTAGTGCAGTTGATTGATGACAAATTACTAACGAAAGGCAAATTCCTTTATTTTTGCTACTTGTTTGCTTCATGTTAACTAATGGAGATAGAGAAAGAGGTACTCTAGGACATTGAATTTTGAATTCGAAAATACGATATGTTGCCTTAAGAATTAATTTTTAATACTAGCTCTAAGTTCCGTCGACGTTAAGAAATTGTGCTCTCACTTTCTCGGGAATCCTATACCACGCATGTATTACTGTTCCTTAAGATGCTTTGATGGTTTCCCCATGTGCCAAATAGTATTGCACCTGTATACTTCACACAAAAGGATCAAAGTTAGTTTGTAGCTCTTTTGAAACCTCGCATATTAAAGGGTAATTAACATATGTAGTGGTGGCGGTGGCGGTGGCGGTGGCGGTGACGGTGGCGGCGGCGGCGGCGGCGGCGGTGGTCGTTTTATTATACGTTTTAGGATACACTCAAATAAATACAACTGTCGCATGGGCCTTAGAGCCGTACATGCTTATGTCGTTCTTAAGCAATCGAAAGCGTCATACTCATGCATAGTACATACACACATACCTACATACATACAAATCTAAATGCATGCATACAAATATACAAATACTTCGACATATTAACGTTTTCTATTTATAATTTTATATACAAATATCTACATAGACATGAATGGAACCCTTACTCTTGAGCCCCCCTCCCTTTACTCATACCCCCTCTCCATCAACCTCCTTTGTCGGGCCTTCTCTAGATTATTCCCAAATTGTGAGAATATCTCGCATGCACCCGACAATTGTTCAAATTTCTATTGGAATGCATAAATTGCGGTAAAAATGCTCATTTCTTGAAATTCCCATTTTCCTGTACTTTGCCCAAATATGCCTGCAGGTATCGATTTCTGAAACTTTATCGCCATCATATCTTACACAGAACTATACCCTACTATATATTGACTCTAATGCCTTGATCATTTTACCCGAGGCTCCTTTCGTCCATAATTTAATCCATAATACTTGCTTTTCAACGGAGTCAAAAGTTTTTCGAAAAATCTATGAAGTGCAGTTTTCCTATCTTTTTCTGTGTTTGTTTCACCCTCAATGTGTCTAATACAAAAACATTGTACACCGCGCTGTGTCCTTCCTTAAACCCTGCTCCGAACTTCAAACTCCAACACACTGCGCCTTCTGATCAGCAGTGAGTATTCTTGGCACAAATTTTGGGGCGACATGATGCATGCCCAATTCATCAGTTAAAATTCGCTGGCATGTCCCATAACCAATTCCCACTTCATGAGCAAGTTCTTTAATGTTTCGACGCCGATCCTCACGAACGAGGTGTTGAACTTTGGCAACAATGTCAGGCGTTGTGCAGCTGATAGGCCTACCGGTGTGAGCATAGTCTGCAATAGCTGTACGGCCGGCCTTGAACCGAGTATGTCACTCAAACACACGTTTACGGCTCATGCTTTGTCCCCCAAATACTTGTTGGATCTTTGCGAGGGTCTCCGTAACATTTTTCCCGAGATTTGCACAGAATTTAATGCACACTCTGTGTTCTGATTTTGGATGGATCGTAAAACCGCCACACACTACACACAAAGTATCATGAGATGTACTATAGAATCTGAACACATCTACCCAGCTGCATGAAACTAGTGTTGCCACCTAGCGGCACAAATCTCTACTGTAACGATTGTCACGATGGCAGTACCAGTCCCGAATATTGTGGTTACCACTTCGTATATAATCATTTCTTTCTACAAACTGGGGAGCATTGTGAAGGAACCAAAAGCTAAGCATACCCATGGTGGTTAAATTCTTATTTTGTCCTCTACACCGAACCTAAATGAGTTTGAGAAGTTTGGTAGCATCAGGAATGAGGAGATTCAATAAGCCATCACAAACTGTTGAATTTAATTCATTTAATCTCTTTTTTGTTCACCTTCATCCAAGTGATAAATAAAAGAATTTTTTTGTGTGTGTACATCACGAACTACCAACTACAATTATCAGATTATGTTTGCACAACTGGCGAGAATAAAATGCAATTTAGTCTGGTATCGCGAAAGAACTTGGTTCTTTTGACAGTCAAAGATAATATCAACAATTCGTCATTTTCTTCTTTTAGCAATGAATAAAAGAACATCCCCTTTAATTTATGACAAGTTTTTCACACATTAAATTTTGCTTTGTTTTTAAATACTGACAATGTTTTATTTATTTATTTTTCATTTAAAGAAATAAATGTGTAATGAGCATCTGTTCTAGGACTTCCAAACCCTATGAAATTGCCGAAGGTATGACTGCTTAGCCTTTATGGCGTCATCAAGTATTTCAGTATCATATATTCCCCACATTTTCTTTTATGTTAAGATCCGAGTTTAGGCACTGCCTTGAAGAAGGCTTACTCCTGCAGTAGTTTCAATTACACTACATTGAATTCCTTAATGAAATCAATAACAGACTAATTTTTGCCTCATAGCTGATGAGTTTTCTTTCTCCCCTTTATTTTCCTTAGGGATTTCAACACTCATAAAATTTCAGGGTACAGCCCCCAGACACGATGTTTAGAAAGTCTTAAAGTACTCGTACATAAAAATAAAAAAGACTTTCTGGTAAACCATTCAAATCGAATCTGATCACTATTATTGTTGCAATTATTACATTGTGGTGAAGTATTAGGATAATATACAGCTGTATAAAAGCATACAGCTTACCTTTTCTTTTTAATTTGCTTCTTTTCTTTGTTTCCAACTGCCTTTTTCTTTTTCTCGGCATGTGCAACTCTGGACTTGTATTACACCACATTCTATTACAATAATTTATATTAAATGCACCTTAAAAATATGAGTATTCCTTCTCAAAACTCATCCACACTCCTTCAAATGAACAGCTATAATGATGGTAATGCATACAATAACATTGGTTATAAAAGCACGTCTCGACAATAATGCAACGCAACAACACGCAGGTAACTAAAAAGTGCGCAACTAGCGGTATATTTTGATGTAGCTGATTTTGCATCTAACCCAACATTTCACTACTCATTCTAAACGAGCTGGAAGTGATTTTGAAATTTAGTCCTTCACAGATCCATAAAGAATGTTGGAAATATTGCAAGTCAAGCATTAGCTCATTTTGACAACAAACTCATGTAGCTGGTTTTGAAATTAGTCGACTCATATGTAAACTTCTTTATTTTAATTGGATTAAAATTAAATTATTTATCTTTTAATAGTGCAGGTGAAGACGCATACGATTGAGTTTTGAGGGTCATTCATGATAGCCGAAAGTACTCGTAAGTGACTGAAAAAAAAAAATAGTTCACTTCAGGAAACCGGTTAATTACCTGGTTGCGCTGTTGTAATTTAAGCCTGTATCTACAATCAACACAATACGCTACAAATTAAATGTAAACAGCCAGCCTGTTGTATGATTACTGTGTGTATCTGTATAATCTGTGGCATGCTGTGGTAGAGATCAGAATACTAAGTCAGTTATCGAAATGTTTGTTCCGTTCCTTGACATTACGAACTTCAACTATTTCGAATGACCCTCAAACCTATTCATTTATGCTTCTTCAGGTGCATTATTAAAAGGTAAGTATGAATGAATATTTATTATTATTTCTATACATTACAATTACAGTTTTGCAACATTTCCTTGATCCTTGAGTGCTTGTTAATTCAGGATCCTATACAACCAACATTATGGTTATTGTGTAGGATCCTACATCACTCTAAATATGCATATTATCAGGTGAAATTTGCAAATATTTCCCTAAAGATGATTATCTTCCCTTATTGTTATCTCATTACCATCTTCCTTTGATCTCTTTCCTACGTCGCTTTTCTCTTACTTTCCCTACACAATTTCCAAACTGATGTAAAAATTCTTTACTGCTTATCGCAAAAATATTTAATGCCAGAATTTCTGTCTGCAAATTATCCCACCACTTGTTCCACATTTTCTCTCTCCATCCTTTGGTTTCTGTACATTCTGATATACAGTGCAACTTCTTGTCTGTGTACCATACAGTGGGCACAGTTCTTTGTCAACTTTTACCCACCTAACGTCATTGTTCCTGCTATTGCCCACGCCATACCCTTTCTACCCCTTTTATCACAGACCTCAATATATTTTCCTTGCCCTACTCTTTCTTAAAACTCCTGTAATATATCAGAGTACTCTTATCTCTTAAGCTACCAAATCTTTCCTATTCTCTATGTCATCAATCCTTGCTTTCACTTTATTCCACGCGCCTTGCCCATTTGGTGACTGTAATGATAGGTTTGCCAATCCAATTTTTCTTATAATTAAACCTCAATATCTCATTCATGAAGAAAACTAAAAATATGACATTATGTCTCCTTTCAAGCCAATGAACTTCTGTCTATAAAATTTTCTTCTATCACTAAAAATAGCCGTGTTTTTCATATGGCCTGTTTAAAATCCCCACCCTGTTCAATGTACAACATTTCAGAAACCTCCATTCAGAATTGATATGTCGATTATCCGAACGTTAGTCATCAGAAACGTCAATATTAGAACCAACTCACTTTGACAGACTGCAAACTTCGTTTAAACCTAGGCAGTATAGAGCCTTCCCATGCAACTTCCTTGTCAATCAACTGACTTCAGTAAGCCTGGCAAACACAGACACAGCTCTCTCTCTCTCTGTCGCTCTCAACTAGGAAACTGCTTCACACTGTCATTTCCCGTGAACTGTTTATCGGGTTTTAAGCGACTGCCACCGCTTGTTCATCTGAGATAAAGCACTTGTTCTTTTTGAAGCTTGCTTTATGCACTAGGAAGCACGAAGTCCTTGATTAAAAGAAAGCATAATGTGTATAATAGATACTAATTTATAACAGTTAAACTGTGTAAAAAGTATAGGGAATGTCTTCTCTAAAGTGTTGATATATAACATAAATATCTCTTGTTATCAAACAAAATAAAAAAATACAAATTGCTTCCAAAATTAGCTCTTGAGGGTGATTCAAGAAAAAGAAAATGTATCATGGAAACAAATTTGTATTTTATTAAAAGCATAACTATTCAGGAACGGTAGAATTGTATGCATTTTGTTATATATGGTTACGTTAGTTGAAAAATCGATTATTCAGTAAATAGTTGGGCTAATCGATGTCGGTTGTCTCGGGACCGCCTCCAGAGGCCCAGGTCGTTAAGGCGTGGACTTGTGAGTGGGAGATCTGGAGTTCGAATCCTACCAGGACCGTCCTCCATGACTGAGGTTTTTCCAGATTTTCCTCAGTCCTCATAAATGGCAAATGCCGGGGAGGCACCCTAAACTTAGGCCTGGAACGTTCCCTTCCTTAAATAATCTTTTCCCAATATATCATTTCATTTCATGTACAATCAGTGTCCATCGCCTGTGGTGCCTCTGTAGTAAAAAAAAAGTTGTCTCGGGGTAACGTGCTCATATTGCGACCCAAGGTTAGCGGCTGAGGTCGATGTATTTTTCAAGAGAGTAGGTCCTCCGGATGAGATTTTAAATCGTGGGTTTCGTGTAGAAGATTTATGGCAAGCTATGTGGACAAAATTTCCAAGTAATAACTCGTTTTCTAGTGGATGGCGATGGGCTTACTACCTATCGCTCTGTCCTCTGTAGAAAAATATTCACCTTTGGTATAATAACTCCTGTCTTAGTGCCATAGTAATAGCAAAATCAGCATTCTACTCCATCTTGAAATTTCAAGATAACCTAGCCTAAATATAAGATAACACTTTTTCCAAAATCCACAGAGGAGAAAAAGTGTCGTATTTGAAACACCTTGTGCGTCATATCATCCATGATAGATTGGCAAATGCACTAAATAAGGAAACCGAAATTGAATTTTCTCATGTGACTGATTTTTAAGCATTAGCTTGTTTGATTGATTGATTGATTTGTTTTATTTACGGACGCTCTTTAACATCCCAGGTCATCAGCGTCCCATTCTATTCAGGGCTTGAAACGGCCGACAAATTTTGCTCAGAGGCCTCTCTTTCAGGCTTGAGGGTCTTTATCGTGCCGTAAATGTATGACACGGGACCCACGACTTTACTTCCCTTCCGAAGGAAGCCATACTTAAGATTTTTACGCCCCAAAAATCCATCAATCCTGGCCGGGTTTGAACCCATGATCTTGGGTTAGAAGGCAAGTACGGTTACCACTACACCACCAGGACCGACTTGAGCAGTAACAATTGAAAAAATGAGTTTAATATTAAAAGCTGAGGTTATAACAATTACATTAAAAAGCATTTCCTATATGTTTAAATTTATTCATTGTTTATTTACGGACGCTCTCAACATCTCGGATCAGCAGGATCCCATTAAATTCAGGGTGTGAAACGGCCGTAAAATTTGCTTAGAGGCTTCTTTAACGGTATGAGGTTCTTTTTAGTGCTATAAATCTCTGACACGGAGTCCACGACTTTACTTCCCTTCCGAAGGAAGCCATACTTAGAAGTTTACGCCCTAAAAAATCTACCGACCCTGACTAGGGTTAAACCCGCGATCTTGGGTCTACGACACATTAAATATTCCGCTTTAAAAATTAGCCAGAAAATTTAAGGTTTCGGTCAGCAGGTTGATGCTTTAAATAGTGCTAAGC
The DNA here is from genome assembly GCA_030762175.1 of Metallyticus violacea. NCBI lineage: Eukaryota > Metazoa > Arthropoda > Insecta > Mantodea > Metallyticidae > Metallyticus > Metallyticus violacea. The sequence goes on along the minus strand of CM060846.1, from coordinate 94,477,755 downwards.
TTTAGCTTATATCTAAACCAAGGAATAAAAATTAATACTGTGCAGTTCAAGTACGACCTACCATTGAAATTACTTATGAAATAAAAATAGGAATTTAGTTTTCCTTTGTAAGTAGAGCCCTGCGCTTGAAACCAAGAAGCTCAAACAATCCGGAAGAGTGTAACTGTGCATGAAGTATTGCTTGGCGGCAACCATCCTACTTACACGACTACCTTGCAAGTAGTAAAAGACAGCCTCCTTCACTGTAGCTTGAACTGCTTTGACTCACCATTCTTTGCTTTCAAACCGAAGCTACTTTGAGTTAGTACGCTTAACCTTTATCCATAGTGACCAAGTACAGGGCTGCATAAATAATTGATCGTATGCCCATTCATGTAATGATTAAAATTAAAATTTTCTTCCCGCCAAAGAGAAAACATTTAGGTTATAAATGTTCAAAACACTCAAAAACTCAAAATTTTCCCAAATCCAAGCCGTTTTTAAACTTCAGAAAAAAAGAGGAAGGTTTCATTTGTTTCATATAATTTTCTGAAAGATATTTTTTTAGGAATATCATTATTTCAGTCAGAACACTAAACGTCCAACACAGTAATGCTGCGGGCGCTTTTATTTGAAAACATAACTAAATAATTAAATATGAAACTGTTCCGTTTTTTGCCATATTAAAATGCTGACCTACAATTACCCATCCACTTCGACAAATTAAATATGAGGTCCGAGTTTGTTCATCTTCTCGTCATTTTCTGTTACTCTTCAACTTACCAAGCGGAGGTGAATAACTGTATGGCGCTAATGTTAATACCGCGAGTACTCTGAAGATGAATATGCATATTTTAAATTCAACTGAGAAATGAATCCCTTCTCGTCATGATAGATGTGCAGAGCATCGCTCCAGCACATTAGTAAATAAAGCTTTGCTTCAAAAATTTCCCCTTTGAACAAACTGAAAGAGTGTCGGGATAATTTAGGAAAATGAAATAGAGAATTGTTCTCTATTGACTGATTTCAGATGTCATGAACATAATACTAGCAGGCTGTGACTTGCCTTGACATTTTTTTCTGAAATGGAGCAGCTTCCTAGAAATTGTACTGCTAAAAGTAATGGAAGAATAATCACTTTGATTTCTGTAGAAGATAGAAGATAGAAGATAACTTGTTAACACGCTGTAGTGAAACGAAATACGGGGAGCCAACATAGGCAATTTACAGTAGGGCATATTAAGGATATTTAGACAGTCATTAGAAAGACAGTAGAATAAAACCAATAAACTTCCAAATCATCATTACAATTGCATATACAAAAGATTTGAATTCTATAGTGAAGTATTTTTATTATAAAGTAATTCTAGTGATTTCTTAGATTTACTATATGATTGTACTGCTTCTGTCATATCTATTGTAATAGACCAATAAACTTCTGTAGAGCTTTTTGTATTAGAAAGACTTAATATGCTTTGCATTTTGACATAAACCACACCAATGTTGTAAATTAAGTTTTAAGAAACATTTACAGCTTAATCAAAATGAGAACGTAACAAGAAAATGATAATTAATTTAGTGGAGTTACCACTCTACAAATAATACCATAAGAACTAAAGAAGAAGAAAAAAGGAGCGTTCAAGCCAAACCAGAAACCTTTTAATTTTATAGGAGCTAGCACGGCGGTACCGCTCCCGGTGGCAAGTGTGTCCTACTACTGATAGGTAGCGCGCATATAGCAGGCCAATAGCGTAAAGATAATTCAAATGACGAACTACATTGTTAGTGCGTGTGCTGAGACAAAGTTTCTTATGGAAGTCAACGAAAAATCTCAGTAAGATATTTGATTGGTTTTAAATTTTTCAAAATAACCTTATGTCTGTGAATGCGATCACTGCCGTCGAGGTTCCAATTTGTAGTTTTTTAGTACATCCATTGTGTAGAATACAAGACGCGTAATCTGTTGTGAAATTGTAAAAGAGACGAATCTTTCTGTAGAGACGTTGAACAGAAACATGTACGAACATTCGCATTTTCGGAAAGATACTCCTAGTGCACCCTTTTGACCAGCACAGAAAGTTTCGAATTTGCACTGCGTTATAGTGCCATTTTAATAGGGAATGCAAGGATTTTCTGAATCATATGAAATCTGAATGCTGAATGCATCATTTCACTCTGGAATCGAAATGAGCATCAAATCAACGGAAGCACTCGGAATCACCACTACTAAAAGGCTCTGGAAATTGCATCTTCAGGTAAAGTAATGGCAAGTTTTTCTTGGGTAACTTAACATTATTTATGTGTCATTTCCTACCCCATGGTGCCACTCTCAACAATGAATACTATAGTCACTTTCTGAGCGATATGTATAATCGTCCGCGGAAAATATGACTTGGCTTGAGTACTAAGAGCAAAAAGTACAAGCTCATACTGCTCACGTCTCATCTCTCTTACCAGTTACATTAGACTCCTTAAATATTTCCTGGGAAGTCAGCATTTCAGACGGTGAAGTGAAGCAGGCTGTTCTTGGTTTAGATGCACTGTCAAATCTTTCTAAGCTGAAACATTTTAAGTAGTAGTTTAACTCTGGAATTAGTGTGAGATTTGTTATTTTATTACGTATATAAATTCTCCCAATTAGGTTTGAACGCCCATGTATAAGCATCCCACAATACATTATCTTCCTTCAAAATGAAAATATTTTGTTAAATCCTAATAGGTAAATATTCTACCTATTTTTTTCTGCCACATAGTGCATGACATTCATAAAATGTACAGGAAAAATAACAACAATGCATGGTTTTATGTTTTGCAAACTGGCGTAATTAGGCACCTGGAATTATATAACCATTTACACATAGAATATATATTATCTTATTATAGCTAAGAGAATATATGTTTGCATATATATGTGTATACATATATAATGCCTATGTACATATATATAACTAGAAAAGCAGAAAAGGATAAAGCACTAAGAAAAAGTCACAGATTAGTAATAGCTATTAATAACCTGTGACTTTTTCTTAGTGTTTTATACTTTTCTGCTTTTCTAGTTTATTTTAGTTATATTGTTAATAGAGTTACATTATTTATATTCATATTATATATACGTATATACAAATATATAAATGTATATGTATATATAACAATTACTCATTGAATACATGTTTTCTTGTTATAGTCAGACGAAAATTTACAGTGAACACATTTCAGTACTCCTTTTAATGCTGAAAACAGTTGCGATTCTAAATTATGAAAATATAAAATCTACATCAAGTATTCTGCTCTGCGTTGTTATGCTATTTGCTCTCTTATGAGTTATTTTCCAATTTTTTGTAGAAAAGTTCTCCATTTTGCAAGTTTGTTTTCATTTCATATAGGATTTGTGGAAAACGTAAACAGTGTACTCGGGTATACATAGAATTTTGTGCGGAATAATAATTACTTTGCTAATAGTATGCCATCACTTCATTACGCAATCGGACATTTTATAAGTCAGTCAATAGTGGAAACCAGTTTACCTTCAGTGAATGCGTAATTCTGATAAGAATGGAGTTAAATTTACCCCGATGCAGGCAATTGAGATTGTTCAGTCGCGTTTAACATGCAATCTGTTTTAGTTGCATTTTTAAAGGAAGCTCGTTTTAGAATTTCTGCTATGTATTTGCGTATTAATGAGAATGAGATATACGCTAGAACAAAACTTATATATTTATAAATATTATGCGCAAAAGAAATTGTAGAAGTACTGTGATAGAGAAGTAGGTGCTTAATTTCAAGGAGAGATACCGTGTGATCAGTAGCGCTGGGTTTTTCCTATGAGCGAGCCTCCACTCGTTTGCCGGGCCGTGGAGAGAGTAGCAAGCGTGCTTGCTTATTTGCTGACCTTGCTGGCTGTCACAATCGTTTTTTTTTTTTTTTTTTGAGCAGTGTTTAACGCCCGTTTTTACTGCTGAGGCACCACAGGCGGTGAACACTGGTGATACATGAGATGTAATGATAATTTGGAAAGGATATTTGTTTATGGAAGTAAACGTTTCAGGCCTAAGTTTTAGGGTACCTCCCCGGCATTTAACAATTATGAGGATCGAGGAAAACCTGAAAAAACCTGGTCAGGGAGGACGGTCCTGGTGGGATTCGAACTCCAGACCTCCCGCTCACGAATCCGCGCCTTAAAGACCTCGGCCACCCGTGGCAGTCTCACAGTCATAGGGCAGCTGTTCCCATTTGTTTTGTTCGTTTATCAATTCGACAGTATACATAAAAGTATTATGCCTCGTTTTTACAACAGCACAGCGTGGCTTTAAGTACGATTCATGTCAGCTCTTGAAGTTCGTAGACTGTTTTAAGCAAGATTCCAGGGTATGGACTATTCAAATCGTAAAACAGTCCATAATTTGTGTAATAAATTTCAGGAAACTGAAAGTTTAACAGATTAAGAAACCAAAAAAGAAGCATAGGATTCTCACCGAAGAAAGATTCCATGACATTGGTAATTGTTTAAAAATTATATTACAATATCTATTCATCATCTTGTACAACAAGTGGAAATCTCATATGGGTCTGTGCAAAATTATACTAAAGTATTGCATTTCAAGGCAAATAGAATAACTGTAGCACATGTTCTTCAGCTAGGTGAACCCGTACGTAGGCGCACATTTTGTGAGTGGGTTCTAGAAAACGTGTACAATGGACAAATAGATCCACTTTCATATTCTTCTAGGATGAAGTTTGGTTCCGCCTCCATAGTTATGTGTGTACTCAAAACAATCGTTATTGCATTACTAATAAACCTATCTTTTCACATGAAGTGCCCCTCCATGATGGAAAAATCGGTGTGTGGGTGTGCCTTCATACTAACCCCCTTTTCAGAGAATTAACCGACAGGGAACCTGAACATGCATTTTTTCAACAGAACTCTGCCACTGTTCACGATGCGAATAATTTCACGAGAACAATTCACAATGTGTTTCCTCATGGCTGAGTTATTAGCTGGAGCTTGGGGCCCCCGCGTCTATTTCCTATGGAATAAATTAAAAAAGTCCGTGTATAAAACGAACCCAATCGCCATACAAGAATCCATAGATAGTATTCGTTAGTAAATCTTCCGGAATTCTCAAAATGAACTACAGATAGTGAGAATAATTTCCTAAATTGATGCCCAAAATGTTCCGAGTATGAAGACAGGCAATTTCAAAGCCTCATTTGATGATTTGGTAAGCAATGAGCCTCTTAAATTGGTTTGTGTACTCTTCTATGGTTGGTTTATTTATTTTATTGTTTTAGACTCCATTAATCACCCAAGATCCGGCTGGCCGGCTAACCGACTAATGATGGGCGCATTTGCCGTAAGCAAAACACTCTGGGAGGGAAAAAAAATCTATCGCACGGCATCTCTATCCCGAATAATTGTAATTATCAAATTGGTGAACTAATTCGAACTCAAGGCATATTCAATGGCTTGAATTGAGACTAAAAAACCAGTTTAAACACGGAAGAAGCTTGATGAAAAGGACTTTCGAGTTAAAACCTCTTCTCGAAAGTCTGAAACAGTATTAGTTCATCAACTAATGTCGACAGTGGGTATAAAGCCATGTCTCATTAAAAAAAAAAAAAAAAAAAAAAAAAAAAACGTGGAGTCGCTAAAACAAGATATTGAAACAGGATTTTTGAGTGTGAAGACAGATGGGATGTGAAGATGACTTTATAAGGTGATTAATGACTGACTGTTCGTCATTCTGGTAAGGAATTCTGGTATTAAAGGAGAAGACGAAGATTCAAATAAAAGGTTAATCTCAGGTGTTGTACAGGGGTGCAGCCGCAGGATTTTAGGTTACGGGTATTTGACGGCCTCGTAATATCCTCAGCAGATCCCGTTGTCCTCTCTTCGTTTCTTGTCTCCACGGTTCTTCTCCTGCTCCAATTAGATACGAGGAGAAGAACCTCCTCGCTGTCTCGACTTAAATTATAAAAGCTAGTGCTTTTTTTTTGGGACACGCCTTCGGCGCTCCACCGGAAGAGGAATTGTAGGTGTGAGTCCAAATGAGAACAGTGGGTAAGTTACAATCACAAACATAAATAGATGTTCCTTTATTGAAGTACGTTTTATGCTTGGAAAACCACTACTACCTTGGGGGATTCGAATCTTAATCTCACTCTTCGAGAATGAAGTTTTCTCACAGTGGCACCAGGGATTGAATGCTGAATAAATATAATATTACTGGACTGAGTGTTACATCCGTCCGTGCTGTAACCACGCTTCTTAGAATTCTGAACACTCTGACGAATCTGACGAATATGACTCCACTGACTGACTGCACTATCTGACTGACCTGACTGTCTACTAGCTGTCACTAACCAATAACTCTTATTATCCACTGATTAACTCTTACTATCCACTGAACCACTCTTACTATCGACTTCCCGCGAAGTACTATCGACTGATCAACTCTTACAAATGCCCCGAACTCGCGGCGTTTCGATGATTTTATTCATATTGAGTAGGTCGGTCTTCCGACACCGTGATTATTTAAAGTTCGCTGAAATTCAAACGTTTTGATTGCTGCACTTTCCCTCTCATTTGTGCTTTAAATATCGCGTCTAATATGCCTCTGTCACTTGTTGCGTGGGTTCTCTGCCCTAACTACGCAACGGATGCCATGGGGCTGCTGCAATGTCCTTGAGGTCCTTAACGGTTGTGAAAAGAATTCTGTTTTTCTCCCCTTGGGTTTTATGGTCTTGGGTTAGAGCAAGCCATAAACCGTCATATTTCTTACCCTCCTTTAACAATTTCGTGCAACGCAACTTTCTCTGTAATATTCAAGAAACTGTGAATGCTACGCCCTTATGAGAATAATATTTGATGCCTGTATTAATTCATATGTTATCACTTCTGATTATTTTATCTTAGTGAGAAGGGAAAACCCTGTTTCAATATCCAGAAATTAGTTTACAATATTCGAGTAAATATTTCTGGCGAGTGTCTCAAAATATTTTCAAAAGAATTCAGGCATGTCCACGCGAAGAGGATCTGCTATGATAACGAGTACAATACTAATTACTATTTACTGCTAATAAATAACAAAAGAAACAAAAATGCGCGCTATGAGTTCCCCCAGGAACAATTGAGTTTCCTTACTTAAATATAAGAATGAAGACAGAAGGACAAATTTATCTTAAGTAATGTAAATATATTGTAAAAATATAACTTTTTATACAATGAAATTTTAGTAGATCAATACTTAATTTTGTAAGATTTTATTTCCCAATCATATAAACCCGAAGAGTACAAAAGGATTAATTAAATCGCAAATGTGAAGCCGGAAATAAGGCTGCCTTTATTAAATTAATAACTAAAGGCTGCAGAGTTATATTTATAAAGGCATTAGATTTGATAAGGATAATTATTATGTATAGGTATAAGGGAATACTTTAGAGATAGGTATAACAGAAATTGAAATAATTTGTAACTTGTACTTATGTGTATGTCATTTGACAGGTGATTGTAACTTACAAAAGGTTTCTGTATACACTTGAGGTAAAAGATGTGAGAAAGAGGGAAATGTATACCTGACGCTTCGTCCGCGGACCGCTGCTTAGACAAGGCTGAGGAAAGGGTAAACTATATTTTGTTAGGTCACGAACCTTCTGCCCAAGGAATACTTAGGAGTTCACCATAAGAGAAACATGTGGCCGTAACGGGACAGTATTTGAACAAAGTCAGACAGAGCAATAATTTAAGAGATAATGCGAATGTCAGAACGGAGACGAAAATGTTTTATTATAGGCAAGCCGGGTATACAAGGTATGAAAACCGCTCATAAACACGTGCGTTATCTCTGAGAACATTTGGAAATCTACAAACTAAAGGGAGGCAAAGATTTTTCAATAGAAATCAGCGTGTAAGGAAAGTGCCGAAATTTACAACAGGTTGTTCTTAGAAAATTCAGGTTCGTGGGAAAGAATAATTCTAGCCAATGGTCATCGGATAAAAGTCAACGAATAAGGAGAACTTAGATACAAATAAATATTTTTAGGATAGCGAATGATGAACATATAACACGGAAAGAGGATAATATACGAGGGAATTTAATTTAGCGAGAGGCATGGCGATGTGGTAGAAAAACTGGAGTACAGAAGTCAGAGGGACATTCAGACATTCACACATTCAGACGAGACAAGAGTAGCTGAAGAGACACACGAGAAGATTCACTCAATAGATACACGGAAGCAGGCAGCCTAAGTCATTCGGAAAGCAATCAGTTTAAGTCATTCTAAAGCGGTCGAAGGATTCCAAGTCATTCCAAGGTGATTCTAAAGTCAGTCTAAGTGAGTAGTGAGGTCAGCTACGAGCCGTCAGGAAGTAACCAGCCAAGTTGTTAAATAAATCAAATGTTTAAACAGTGCCGGACTTATTAATACAGTGAACAATCTCCTTCCCCTCTAATGACTTTGTCATTAAAAACAGTCCAAAATTCACCCTGAGAACCCATCAATCCCCCTGCATTGAAATCAAAAACCGTTTCAAATTATCGACCAACTGTAGGGACATAATACAATCCCGTTGCAAATGGAAGGATCAAAATTGTGATTTAGGATATTAACCGTTATATATTAATTATTTATTATATTTTATAGCAGAAGGCAAAATTAATTCTGCAATTAATATACGTGTTCATACATCAGCCAGCATTTCAGAAGAAGCACTCAAACCTATCTAGATTTGCTCTGGCATCCAGGTTTGGTGATGGAAATAGCAGTAAAACAGATTTCATTCCCAAAGTTATTGATGCAGAAGCCACACGTACTTTTTACTCTGTGTTCCCTCCGGAATACCATTAAAGTCACCAGCCTACAGCAATCGAAACCAATATATTCACATCAGTAGTTATGCACATATTATAGAATAAATTTCATTTATTTCATTGTACGTTTTTATATTCAAACCTTTCTTTCCCTTTAAAAGTTAATGCGATATGCCTTTCACACAGTGTAATTCCATATCCCTAACTCTATTCCAGCATTCCCAGCAGGTGATTAGACTAATTTAATGTACTTGTGATGCACCTGTATAATTAGTGCTACTAAAATTTGTCTTTGCATAAACATTTCCCTCATTATCTACTTGCCCTAAAAATAAAAGCTCCGATACTTCATTAGTATTCTCTTTGTTGATAATCTCCGTGAGCAATATGTGTGCTTGTTATTGTTTTGAAACTTAATAAGATTACTGGTTTGCTGCGTCCGCTATTGCAGAATAGCACATTGTTTCCACTGTTTATTGTTCATGAAACTTTGATTATTCTCTTTTATGACGCTGCAGATAAAGTTTCCAAACGAATAACAATAAAGACTTGGTATTAATTAGTAAAAGACAATAAATATTTGTTTAACAATACTATAGCAATTTCAAAGAGAAGTTTTACACATTTTGTAAATGATCAATTTAAAACTTTACTGTACGTAAAAAAGAGGGAGCCAGTCAAAAGTTCATGCATGTTTAACGGGTGGAATGAGGAGCTTGTCAGCAGTGAATGCTCCGGGAGTCTTGCACACATATTTCGTTTCCCTCTGAGGGCATAGCACGCACAATGGATATATTAAATGAAATGAAATAATTATGGAATCATTAATAAATAATAATTAAACACTACGAATTAACAGTTTTCCCTATTTCCGCCGTCAAGTGTCTCTTCTCTAAGGACTCTAGTTAAAGAGCGCCTATTTGTCAATCCTAGTGTAGACTTCGAAAAACTTCTATGAAACTTAAGCACGATTTGTTGTAGGATAGTACTCCCTACTAATTGATGTTATTCATCACGAGTTTGTTGTTTATTCTTATAATCAAGAATATTTCTCGCATCCTAAAGCTAATCTAACAAATTTTTCCTCATTGCAAGAATGTTCAAAATTTCACAGAATCCAATTCCAAACTCCAGAAAACAAAACCATTATCTACTGCTTTCAAATCAATTCCTTTGTGAATTACACTTTACTTCTAATAACCCCGCCAAAGTATTTGATATTAAAAAAAGAGAACCATATCATGCCCCTTCTCTTAGAGTACAAAATGTTATACTTACTGGCAATGAAGACTAAACCTAGACCAAAGAGAAAGCAAAAGAATGTTGATATAGAAAATTACGTAGCCGATTACATCTGTTTCTAATATCACTATCATAATATGATTATGATGGAAGAAATGTGGAGGCAATTTATTCTTCCTTCATCAGGGCTTTGTTAGCCTAATGTAGCGACCGCTGCGTTCCCTACCTTCGTTTTACGACATCAGCGGTAGAACGTAGTACACAGGAGAGCATGTGATCAGCACATCGACATCGCCGGTCGCCATCAAGCGGCTATCTAGACCAAAGGACGTACCTCTCTATCTCCTTTTATCTTAACTAGTCTAGGTGGACCGTATTCCAGACCTCCATCATGTAACATTTTTCTAAGTAGATATATGGAATCGAAGCTGTTATCTTCCGGTCGGCAGTCAGCAACGCTAACCAACAGACCAAAGAGGCAATCGGAGCAATTTGTAATTCCCTAGGCTTAGCACTAAAGCTAACACTCGCTTGCTCTCTGTATGAGCACCAGTTCTTTATTCCTAGGCTCAAATGTCAGTGATAAATCAACTAGTACTTCGGGTTAAACTTTTAAGCAGGTTTAAGAAAAGAGCCGTGACATAATGTAACTAATGACATCATAACAGCAACCTGTGGCAAGTACGCTATATCTTGGGTTCAGCGCATGAACAGAAAAACTCTAACCGTTATTATAGCTTACACTTTATAATTGTCACCTAGTACAATCGTCAATAATACACTTCCAGCAGTTCTTTACACATTCTTGTGCCAAAACTCTTCCGACTGTTGCCAAGAGAGGGAAGGAAAGAATAGAACTGGAAGCGGTAGTTAGTCGAAGTGATGGAACTTGCGTGAACTCTTAGTTGATCCGCATTGTATTTCTTTTAAATATTTGGTTATTTTTATAATGCTATACGTCGGTAGCAAAGTTCATACTTAATTTTGTTAACTTAAAATACCTTTCATCATTCAGTACAGAAACAATTATACTTCATAACTCTAGTTGGAGTCGAAAACGCAAGCTACACACAGTTCTCTCACTGACATACCTTCAAACAAATTAGACTTGGTGTAAAACGGTAATTTGCTTTAAACTAGGACTCTATACGATAAATTGTGATACTGAAGTTTTTTTAATAATGTTTAACGCTCATTTTTAATACTGAGGCACCTCAGGCGGTGGACACTGCTGATATACATGAGGTGAAATGATAACTTGGAAAAGGATATTCTTTAAGGAACGAAACGTTGCAGGCCTAAGTTTAGGGTAACTCCCCGGAATTTGCCATTTATAAGTACTGAGGAAAACTCGAAAAAAACCTCAGTCAAGTAGGACGGTTCCTGGTGGAAGTTGAACCCCGTGATACTGAAGTGAAGAAGTATTCCCAAAAATATGTTGATCTGACGTTATGCACAGGATAAACGCTGTATTAAACTTATTTCCATTAACTATTTTTCATAACGATAAAAGATAGTCGAGATTTGTTAATATACACCTGTAAATGTCGATACTTTATTCATACATTTTCCTATATTTAACCAACCACCGCTTTCACATTCAGAAAGGTATTAGCAATGCAACATTAATATGTATTTTTAACAAACATCTGATCATAGGTGTAAATGATTGTATAACAATAATACTATACCATTAATATGCTGACAATAAAATATCTGCAAGCTGAAAGGTGTCCATGCATATGCTAGTCTGACTCCAGTGAGCTAAACTGCCTCTATAGCACAGGATGTTAGTAGGTGTATATTGTTATAAAAGTTTATATACACATTACATATATATTTTATGCATGTGTCCTAGACCGTACATGATGAAGTATGATACACAATTAGAAAGAGGAAAAAATAATAATACAAATAAAATAACAACAATAATAATAATAATAACAACAACAATAATAATAATAATAATAATAATAATAATAATAATTAAAATGGGAAGAACGATATTTACAGAAACATGAATGGAAGTAAATTACATACTATTTATAATTACACCAGTTTTTGCATTCTAATGAGAAAATAAATTGTTTCTAGTTTCGCACACTTTGGCTAAGAAATGCCCATGTTAGTGTGGTTTGCAAATAGGTCCCAGCTTGCCAATCGTCCTCAAGTTGCCTTAAAATGTTTTCGAGAAACAGGGTTTTTCTCATGTGTTTCCAGTAGGTACATTCTGCCAGAATATGTACTCATTCCCCTCCCCCTCCATAAAACTATCCGTCAAAAACTAACCTAACTTGCAGGACGTTGTTACAAGCTGTGCTCGGTCGAGTCGCCAGAGCCGACAGTGGGACTGAGTTCGTCGTTAGCGCGCTGTTCTCTGGCACTTGAAATGGTGGTCCCGAGTCAGATAATTGTATCCACACATACAGACAAAATGATTTTGTCACTAATAGAGGAATAATGAATGTCGATATTCATGAGCTCTTCATTTGTTGTAAATAACAGTACTGTGAATTGATAGTTGTGTGGCAGATTGGAGCAAATATTTATCGAAGCGGGATGGGGCCTGCCATTTATTCGTATATTGTACTCGAAAGAAAATCCCTGGTGATGAGTCAAAGGTTTTCTTAAGGGAAAGAATAGACAGCATTTGAGCGTCGTGTAGGAAAGAATGCGCTGAATTCCCGGTACAACAGTAGTTGAGTCTGAGGATGCCATAGCAAAGTTTGGATTTGACTCTAATGGTGTGAAATACAGAATATTCAGAAATTATGCTGCATAAACTTCAAGAATTGTTCAATGTTCTTAGACAAAAAAAATGTGATAAATCTAGGGTCTGTCTGTTCAAATTTAAATTAAACGCATTAATTTTGTAAAGACCTGGTTCGTCACTGACTAATGAAGACCTGCTGACCTGCTCCGAAAGATTCAAACCTACGATATTCAAAATTACAGCCTGTCGTCTTATTCATTAGGAGCACATTGTGTTCTACACTAAATTATATAATACGATAGTTCAGTTAACCGTTTTACATTGCCGTATTATAATATGAGTTGTCCGAGATTTTAGAGATGTTTGTAGCACTAAATCTTGATAATGCTATAATGAAACATTGAAAATGGGGATTTCTTCGCTTGCGAAGCAGGTTTGAAGATATTCGAAAGGAAAATTTAAACAAATTTCGCTATAACACGGACTTATTAGCATCTAATTACAATATTTTTATTACTATATAGCTCCGTAATTTTCTTCATGGACCACAGCTTCCCCATTTCATTTTTCTTGTCTGAGACCCTCTACAACCTCTGAAATTATTGCGGTGTAGTTCGTTAACAGCTAGGATATCCGAGCCCGGCTCACAAAGCAAGCTCGCCGAAACTTGCCAATACGCTTGCGATCATCTTAATGCTATTGTACTGCGCGCAATACACTTCAGAACATTTATTATTTACCATTCTGTATCTTGAATCAGTTGCATCTAAAGAACATTAGGTCAAACATTTTAAAATGCTTTTATTTCTAAATAAGGTTTGAAAGTGTATTTGGTGGAGAAATATTCTAAATGCCTGGTGCGATAATCTATTATGTATATTTTCCAATGAAATTAATTCCCTTAACTCAGAGAGAGAAGTCATTCTTTCTGTATTTCTTTTTTTTTTTTTATGTTGAACTAATTTTATGGAAAGGCAGACGCCTTTGAAGTGTTGTTTGTTATTTTCAAAATAGAAATAAAATATATCATCTCTTAGGAAAGTTCTAGTTAAAATGATGGGAAAGTATCAGTTAATTCTAAAACAATCTTGGATATTAAAATAATTCCTTAAATACATGAAATCTGAAGTATTGAACATTTATGGTAGCATTTTGAGAAAATTTATCTCTGCAATAGGAGAAAATTAAAAAAATAATAAATATGGAGTATTCATTGCTATTATTACTGAATATTGTATATTTTGATAGTTTATAATTTAAAACGTTGTGTATTATGAAAAGTGTTCTTGTAAGTATATTTAGCCATTGGGCTATTTTCAGTGGCAGGCAGTACGCAAGTAAAATTAATATGCTAACTTTCTACTTAAACATTCAATGTTATGTATTAGTATTTGTGCAGGCTGCATTCTAAATTATTTGCAATAAATTACATTTTAGAATTTATTTTAATTGGGATAATTTATTTACGAATTTAAATATCTATACTTTTCCATAAATTATCTACATAATTGTAAATAATAATGAAACGTCAAGCATTTCTTCCTAATTTCAAAAGTAACATATATAGATTCTCAGTAACAGTAAATATGTATCTAACGTGAATAAGAAAATATTCTAATATATATTTTCCTTGTGCCGAAAAGTCTCAAATAATACTGCCATAAATCCTTTCAGCTTCTCTAATATTACCTTGTAACGCTTATTGAAAGTTAAGAAATGTTTGCGAGTACTGTGGAAGAAATCACATAATCAAGGCTAAGAGAAACAGGAAATAAGAAAAGGAAATTTGAATAGATCTATATTTATTTATGTAAATGGCAGTTATTTATCAATTTGTTATTATATTAATTCAATTCTTATAGTTGCAAGTTAAAACCACTTTTGTTAAAATTTGATAACTCATTAGTTGGTTTCTATGTTAATCACATTGCATACAAATGAAACTCTAATGAGGAAGCACTGATGTTGAGATAAGCACAATCTCCCGTACTTATGCGAACTGTTGATGCAGTTGATTTCAAAGTTTCCTTTGCACCTTTTACCTGATAGTTGGGTTAGTGGTGTTTTTATTATCTAATAATATTTTTGGTATTTTATTTAGCTGCACATATGGATATTTCTTAGAGCGTTATTTGTTAATAGTAAAGAGTACTGTATTGTTGAAACTGTTGTGTAGGCAATTAAGCTGTTGCTATGACATCTTAAGCATTTGCAGTGCTGCATAATGTGAAAAATAGTTCATAGGAGTCCTGCCCGGGTGATACGTGTGCGTTAAATACACGCGTTTATTTTCTGGAAATATCATGTTGGTTTTTTCTAGTACCGTTTTTTGTATTTCGACTTGGTTTATGCGCGTTGGTATTAACATGAGTGCATGTTCTGTTTCCAGAATAGTTCCAGTAAGGGCAAAACCTTCAGGTATGCATTTAATATTAATATTTCTTTAAACTTTTCGGATAAATCTTTTTGGTTCTTTAAATTACGTACTAGATTTTCATACACGATATACAGATTTTTATTTGGTGAAATTAACATTTTTCTTATTTGCTGCTCGTTACGATATCCCTCGATAAGGTGGTGACCGCTATTTTCTTCTGATATTTGCTCGCTTAAGCTGAGATCGATACTTCCACATACCGAATGTGGAAGCAAACCAGCCTGCACAACAAACTCCTCATTAGAGAAGTGTAAAATTAAATAATTAAAGGAAGTTTGCATATAATTTTGTCTTACTAATTTTTTATTCACATTATTTGAAAAGTTTATTCCATGCCACAATATGTTTCATGTTTTTGCATCAGTTATATGTCAGATAATTTTCGGAAGGAGAATAAAGCGGATCGAAACTCGACCAAGAATGAAACCTTCGGGTAGCAAAAGCGCCTTTCATTAGCCTGTAAATAGACGGTAGTAATTTCCCCGTTTAGTCCTGAGCGGCAATCGCATGTGTTCAATTTGTTCCCCTGACAAGCGGTAAATTAATAAAATCGATTCCATGTGAATTCCGAAGAACTATTTGAAACAATTTATATCATTTTAAAAAAAGATTTTTTTAATATTGGTATAACATACAAAGACGAAACTTTTTAAAATATGTCATCCCAGGTCTAATGCTTTTTAGGCTAAAATTCGCCAAATGTTCCGTTGTTTGTATTAAAATTGTATGTTTATAGAGACATATCTACAGAACTTTGGAATCTGAACAGTAATTAAGTTTAAAGCTCTTATCTTGGGAAATGAAAGTGTATGTAAAACATAATCATTAAGTTACTATATTAGTAGGAAATCTGCTTTTCACATATTTCAATGATGTCCACACGAAGTGAAAGAGAAATTATAATATGGCAAATGTGGAAAGTGTTAAGACAAATGTGATTTTCTGATTTGTGTTCCAGTACAAACGAGTAAAGAAAGAATATTTCATGTCTAGAAGCAGAGTACTCAGTAGTAACGCTGACTTCTCATTTGGCTTTGCATGATCGTGCGTGGACACAACTAACCACATGAACGGTTGCAAATGTAATTTAAGGAATTCAATAGCTTAAGTTTGTTCAAATAATTTTAATGGGTCATCCAAGTAATAAAAACTGTCAGAGAATGCGAGAGCAATCACCATATAAGGTATATCTCACTGTTTTCCGTGAGGACGTTAATTAAATATGAATTAATTAGTTTTATCTCTGTGTTGAAATTTATATTAAATATGGCAAATTCACATTTTGATATATGTGTTATCAGTTATCACGCCTACATTTTTAAATGACTTGCATAATCTTTTCGGATTTTTGTCTTTCGAATTATTGATTTTCATAATACACAATAAATATTCACATTACAAGCAAAGTAATGCTCTTAAAAACCCGTCTACCAATTACCCATGCGTTTTTTTAAATATTTTACAATAGTATACAGCCTTGCAGAAAATAATGTGTCCGATTTTATATGGATTGGCCATTAAAGTAATACCGCGTTTCAAAACCGGTGAAAAATACGCCTAAAATCTAATCATTCCGTTTTCACAAAGTTTCTCTCCTCATTTACTTCAAATCTCCATGAAGGTAAATAGCTGCAGTTTATTAATCTTTTATTGTACAAGCGTATCGCTGGGTTAACTAATTGCTATGAGGGCACGTGCCGCCATAGGTCTTCCATTTTCCACTAATAGTCTTCCTAGCCGTTCCACAAATGCTCCGCAATATTTCATGCCCAGTCTCCATTTGGCAGAACTAAATAGTAGGTTTGGTTAAATACTACCATCCTAATTGGATGTGATCCAAAATTCTGCAAGACAGAGAGTGAACGAAAGCAATTAAATCTGCGGTTTCTGCTTTACAAGAAACAATTTTCACTCCAATGTGACCGCCACGGGTGGCCGAGGTCGTTAAGGCACGGACTCGTGAGCGGGAGGTCTGCGGTTCGAATCCCGCCAGGACCGTCCTCCCTGACTGGGTTTTTTTTCCAGGTTTTCCTCAGTCTTCATAACTGGCAAATGCCGGGGAGGTACTAAACTTAGGCCTGGAACCCTTCCTTCCTTAAAAAAATTATCCTTTCCCAATTTATCATTTCATCTCATGTATCATCAGTGTCCATCGCCTGTGGTGCCTCCGTAGTAAAAACGGGCGTTAAACACTACTCAAAAAAAAACTCCAATGTGGTTTCGTCTTTCAAATGATAATCCTATTATTTGTGACTTGCTTAAGTTCAAAAATATAATCTATGAGGCATTGTACAAGGGTTACACGTAAAGATTAAATTTCTAGAATTTTATGTTTATTCTAGAGTTTGGTCTCTGATGATAACAGCGCTTTCTCTTCACCCACTTGTGTTTAGGGTGTAAAGGCGATTGGAGCATAGTGATAAGTCGAATCATATCATGTCTCTCTCATGACGTGCCCAATAAACCAAAATACCATATAATATGAATTATGAAATTTAGTTACTCTATCTGCTTATAACGCTGATAACCTGAGATGTTAAAGAGCGTCCATAAATAAATCAATAAATCTACCTACAGACTGTTATAAAAGAACTGCATAACTACAATATTTGCCACCTTTCGATTGCCCAGACTACTAAAATAAAGTCGTGGCTTAACCTTTTAGCGCATAATGTTCTGTAGTTAAACGCCATTATCAACATACCAAAGTTCTTTAATTCAAAAAAAGAATCTTAAATTTGTACACTGCACAGAGATAATTCTAGCGAAAATCCAAGCGTGCATTTATTACACTATAAACACATTTCCTACCTCAAATATAAATACATATATATGCTTTACAGATAAACTTTAATTAAGCATGTTCTGCAGAGTTAAGCTATTCATTTAACTAAACATTGCTTCTATAATAATAATAATAATAATAATAATAATAATAATTGCTGTTGTTGTTGTTTAATTCGTTTCAACCAACTATGTGTTACGATTACTCAACTTTCTTCTCATTCGCAAGCTGCCTCTTCCGAGGCCATTATCCTTTCATTCGCTGATTCACATAAATGCGTTCTTCTTCCGAGAATACCCTTAATTTTCTCCTTGATTCTTCTTTGGACATATCCCTAACATCTTTCTAAACACTTCTCTGTTTCTTGTATCTTCATTCTTGACTCCACACTGTTTTAAATCTTGATGAACTTGCTTCACCCACAGGATGTGTGTTTTTCTTTTCTCTAAGAAAGTGAGAATCTTATTTGCTATTCTTTCTGGTTTCATTCTTCTTATGTGTCCATAAAACTCTAACCATCTTTTTTCATTGTGTCGGCGATTTTCTCAAACTTTTCTCATAGTTCATGGTTTGTCTCAAGTGAAAAAAGCATTCACTAGCTGTTACCTGTTAGGCCCCGGTATCTTTCTATCCTTCCTTCCTTCCTTCCTTCCTTCCTTCCTTTATATTACCGAAAGCCCTTTCCTAGCTATTGTATATGTCGGTCCTGGTGGTGTAGTGGTAGCCATACTTGCCTCCTAAACCCAAAATCATGAGTTCGATCCTGACCAGGACCGATGGATTTTTTCGGGCGTAAAAATCGTAAGTATGTCTTCCTTCGGAAGGGAAGTACAACCGTGGGTCCGTATCGTACATTTACGGTATATATAGGAACCTCAAGCATGAAAGAAGAGGCCTCTGAGCAAAATTTGTCGACCGTTTCACCCCTTGAATTGAATGGGACGCTGATGACCTGAGATGTTAAAGAGTCTCCGTAAATAAACCAAATAAAAGAGACTATTGCATCCGCTGCATATTGGCCAGATAAAGTACAGATTTTGGTTTGTAGGTATTCCAGCATAATTTAAAAACTATTTCCTTGCTCTTTCTTCAATTGTTCCCTTCTCATTGACGTCAGGGTCAACATTTTGCTTAGATACTTGAATTATTGGACTCTTTTTAAAACGCCGTATTTGTTCTTTATTCTCAATTTGTATCTTTGGCATCCATATTTATATATTCAGTTTTTTCAAACGAAATCCGTTGTCCCGCCTTATTGCTTTTTATTACTTGTGTATTTTCGCAATCAATTATATTCTTTGCAAAGGATACAATGTCATCTGCATACGCGGGACATTTAATTTTTATTCCAGAAACCCGCTCTATTATTCTTTACTAGTAGTTTATTTCTGAAGCTTAATGCACTTTGGGTTTATAGGGCGATGTAAAAAGAAACTGTGCACATGTTTACATAGCTTATTTATTCTAATAAACTTTAAAAGTTCAATGTTATGACACTTTTTTACACCCTGAACTTTCATACAAGTCATTTTATTATGAATTTATTATTGATTTTAATTTAATATTGGAGCTTTAGGGAATTTCACACGCAGATTTTATTATTTTTTATTTTTTTTTTAATTACATCTTTATAGTAACATATATGCCCATTACATTCCAATTTATTCGTTCGAAAGCTTAAGATATGCCAGTCGTTAGATTTGAGTT
Organism: Metallyticus violacea; assembly: GCA_030762175.1. Classification (NCBI taxonomy): domain Eukaryota; kingdom Metazoa; phylum Arthropoda; class Insecta; order Mantodea; family Metallyticidae; genus Metallyticus; species Metallyticus violacea. Next base: position 94,458,085 of record CM060846.1, on the reverse strand, counting down.
CAAACTTTATAATACTGTAAATTAGGAGCAATTAATGCTTAAATCATACCTGGTAATGTTGCATGCCCTAGAAAGTACATTCGGCTTCTCTGAAAGGACATAAGTGACTTTAATAAATATAAAAATCAGCAAACTTGTTCAAAATAATCTGTATAAATGCAAAATAAGGCAATCTTGTACAAATAAGTCAACAATGGATGATGCGATAGGAATTTTTAATGTTCTGTAAACATCATTTCTGAGGTATGATTTACAAAGGCAAATCTACAGGAAAAGGAAAAGATCTGGAAAATACAGATTGTACTCTAGAGTTGCATGTTCGAGTCTATAACTTTTGAAAATATTAAACAATGTCTGTAGTGATGTTAGGATGTTCTAACTGAAAATTCTTCTTGCAAACATTTTATTTTACTCAATTATTGAATTATTCACATTATGCTTTGAGTGGAGATAATCTTTTCCTTTAGCGAGAACTCATTATGACTACTTCTGCAATGTTCCCGCTGAGAAATATTGTAAATAAAGAAACCCAACGATAACTGAGTAATGAAATATGAATTGCTCTTTCCTCGTCTTTGCGGTGATCGAAAACTTCACATGGAATCTATTTCCGAACCGTATGTACCTGCAGCTACGTGCATAAAACATATCAGCAAGTTCTTGAAATACTATTCTCAAATTTGTCGTCAAGGATGAAAGGGGGGCATTCCTCTCGTTTGGAATATTCTAATCCTCTTTTGAGCTGCTCATTCATACTGTAATTCTTTAACAAAAGCAAGTAAATCATTCCAGATTTATAGACAACTGAGCCCTCCACTGACGTACAAATGTACAACCTAAAAAATTTAACATAACTTCTTCAAGCAGTTTAAGTGTTACCTCTTAGAAAACAATAACAGAAATTTTCATATTATTTGTTTCTTCTATATCAGTTTAGATAGCTTTGATTGGATATCATAAGCAGGATTGACTACAGTTTTATATATAGATTTCGAAATAACTTTTTGGCTACCTCTTATTAGGGATACTGTTTTAATAATAGCAAATATTTATTTATTATAGACACAGAATACATGCTTCTTAGTGTTACTGTCATTCGGTATCAAAGGCGGAGAGATGAGCTACTTAAACATTCGGGCTACCCAACTACCCAAGTGTACACGACAATCTTACCAGTGAATCATTGGGAGCTGAATCAATGATATGGCGCATGTGAGTTGCATTTCAACTTCCGTCCCTGAAAGAGAGTTTGACATAAAAGTTATAAGAACCTACTAATTGAAAGCCTATGGAAAGCTTAGGCAGGCTTAGCCGTGTACCTTCGGTGTAATTACTAGGGTTGGGTAAACCGCTACCGGCTGCTCTATTGACAGCTCAAAAGGAACGATCTGTTGCCTGAAGAATCTCTGAAACACTGCTGAAGAGATTGCTATCAAACAGTTCCTTCATCTTATGAAGTCGAAAGTCACAGTGCTTTAAGCCAGAGTACTTGCCACACCTTGCCTTGTGCTGCAGGCCCTGTAGCATTGTCATGCAATAGGAGAGAAGTTCTGCAACTAGTATTCTTGTCAAAAATGTCCAACGTCACTACCTTGGGGGTAATGCATGCATCAAGATAATGCCACCACAGTCATATACGATAACTTCCAATACTCTGGCAGGGATTCTGATGAATGAATCATTTTCGTGGTGACCCGTAATGAAGCTACTAATCATTTTTAGCCTTTACGAATTAACCCACGTCTCATCCAGCGTAAAAATACCTCTCTTTAGCACTCGAAGTGCTGCAAGTGGATACGAGCAGCGTTGTATTTCTGCCTTTTCGTCAAAGTATGCGAACCCATCGTGATACAATTTTTCGCATTGCAGGCGTTCCTTTACAATGTACAGCTATGCAATAATCCTATCCTTAGGACTATCTCACGTGTTTTATGACACCAATGTAATGTGGAAATAGAATTCACTTCTTCATTTGCACTAGGACGACATTTATCACTGTAGTATCCCTCGTTGAAAGATTTTAATCATCTTGCAACTGTTCTGTAAGATAATACAGATTTTCCATAAGCCTGTTGAGAGTCCTTGGTAACATTAGCGGACTATACAACTTCTGACATATTCACTCTCTGCCTAAATCAACTATTTCTGTTTCAAACCGCGTGACATCACCACCTAACGACAGACCCTGTTCGTCTCATTATATGAAGTAGATCTGAGTAGAAAGGCAGCGTATATTTGCTCTGAGGTAAGTTAGGATTGTAGCCAGCGTGTTGGTTCCATAGCGTGGCGTCTTTGCAGTAGTTTTGCCACTATAGAAACTCCAAACCTCATATATTATAGTTCCAAGCTTACCAAAGTTAAATGTTTAAGTGGAGTAATGCTCTAACTTTCCAAAGAGAGTGCTGATCCCTGTTGGAAAGTGTAGATCTTTTAGCTGCTGTTAATGATTGTCGGTTATACAATACAGATCTGCCAAGGGTTTGCGCAGGATCTTTCAATGACAATAAACGTATTTCAAGCCGCCGCGTACTTAAGTAAGAAAAGATGGATGAAATGCAGGAATTTTCTACCCAGATTCTGTCAATGTATTACCGCCGAGGAACATCGTTTTTGCATCTCTTATAATGCACATTAGTGTTAATTATTGTATTTTTTAAATGTATTAGTGTACTTTTATGCTTTCAGTAAAAATGTAAAAAGTAAAATAAAAAGAGCAAATATACGCGCGTTGACTGCATCTCCTCCTTTTTTTTTTTTTTTTTTTTTTTTTTTTTTGATTCGGCGCCACACTTTCCGCGTAAGTAACCGTGCTTAGGTGGCCCATAACTCAAATATTCTCATTATATCTCAAACCAATAGATCTGAATTTATTACTCTTCGAGTATGTTTTTTTCTTTATTATTATGAGACGTTCCATACTTTTATATTTATATTGGTGGGCCTCTAGAATCAATTCAAAAAATATATTTAACCATTAATGATAAAACGCCAATATCGGTAGGTGAAATAAAATATATTGTGCTATATTATATAATTATTCTTCCACAAAGCACACAAGTGACAACATTGAATTCTAATTTGAATTCTAATTCATCTGACTTTAATATTTTTTAAAAAGAAAATTAAAACATTTTTACTCTTTGGAGTACAGTTTGCCTTTTCTGTCACTTGTTGTTTTGTTTTCTCCGAGAAAATCGTTTATTGTGGTATATATAAATATTTCACAGTTAATTTTCTCAACTTGAAAACTTTAAATGGTTACTAGGAATACTTAAGCGTGAATGCGTCAACCTTTTCCTTCCGTCTCCCTCGCGGGAATGGTCGAAAGATATTTGCCGCACGCTGTGTCTACACCAACAAATCAGCGGGATGTGTAAAATGTTAATTAGAAGTGTATTGTACATTCGGTGGCAGCGTAAAGCATACTAATGGCTATATGTACCATTGAGCAATGAGCATTTATAATTTGAGACTTTCCTCTTAAAGAAGACATGCCTAGGCTCCTGTGGATTGGGACACAAGCATGCAACCAGATTGGGATGAGAGACAATCTTCTGTCTTAGCGCACTAAGTTCGTGATAAACAACTGATGGTGCCCATGTAAACAGGTGTCTTGCGGAACTGTGCATGAAACAGTCAAAGCTTTTCGTGTTTTTAAGTTGGTAATGTCTACAGGTACTGCGAAGTTGATGCATTAAAAAGTAGTGACGTTTACACCTTATGTTGAACGCACATTTTTTCGATATAAACTAAGTTGTGCACATCGGAAGAGTTTCACATTTTAGTCACTCAAAACATAAGTTTTTAACAGTTCATTGCAACGCAGGAATTCACGGGTGAAGTCAATACACTCAAGTATTCATAATTGCTTTAGTACTTTTGTTTATATATTTTAACAATCTATGCTAACTAATGCTTTATTTAAATGTAAAATTGAAATATATAAAATGCATTATACATTTGAATGTTTCTTGCATCTGTGAGCCATATTTTGCGCACGTAGAGTTTATTGGTTGTACCTGCATACATTAAACAGCGGTGTTTCCTCCCTCTCACTGTGAGAGGGCAGTATCGTAGCTTATGTGGTATCTGCCGAAATTTACCTATTTTTTAATGGTGTTTAACGCCCGTTTTTACTACTGCGGCACCACAGGCGGTGAACACTGATGATATGGAAGATGAAATTATATATTGGGAAAGCATTTTTTTTGGATGGAAACGTTCTAGGCCTAAGTTTAGGGTACCTCCCCGGCATTTGCCAGTTATGAAGACTGAGGAAAACCTGGAAAAAACCTCAATCAGGGAGGACGGTCCTGGCAGGATTCGAACCCCAGATCTCCCGCTCACAAGTTCGCGCCTTAACGACCTTGGCCACCCGTGGCAGTGAAATTTACCTATGAAATATATGTGTGTACATTTTGTACAGATGGGTCTCGCGTTCGGGAGTCCTACCTTTATATCCCTTGGGACCTGTCACTCTGACTTTCGGTTTTTCGTGATTTCCACTGGCCGCGTAGGCAAATGCTGAGATGAATTTATTTTCCACGAATTTTTGTTCTCCCTTATCATAGAATTCCATTTTGTGTTTCTGTTACAGGGTCAAAAGTGGCAGGACGAGGTGGTTAACATGGCGTGGAGCTGGTTTGCGCTATGGAAAACTTTCAGCTCCGGCTTATGGTATGGGGTTTTCTGAGAGGTCTCGAGTTCCCTTGAAAGGGGCTTCGAAGGAGTCGGGTGTTATATCTGGCAAAATAAGTTAAGAGACCAGCGCCCACGTTCGTGCCTCAGCGTTCATGATCATGGCCACCCGGTGCCTCCGTTAACTTATCCTCAGCTCTTGGCGCTGCCCCCACTGGAAACGTAGACACAAACGATCAGCTTATGAGCCTCCTCTCAAATCAGTTCAAATTCCAAGACGTTTTCTGCACTCTGCATTACCAGAAAGCTACCTCCCCACGAGATGTTTTGAAAAACGGGTTCTGTCTTAAACAAAGAGACAGTTCTATAGGCACAGAAAAAAAAACACTGGAAGATATGTGAGCTAGAATTAACAAAATCTTCGCAAACTTTCGCGCCATCTGGAAAAAAATGCACCACAGCGAGGAACTGAGTGCTGAAAAGACTTAAAACCCGTAAAACTTTTTAGCGACATGGCGATTGTAAGGGCACTTTGCTGACTTGTTTCCCAGATTTCACTATGGGCCATTTCGGTGGAGAAATATAAAATACGGTCTATATAAGCATTACCAATCTTCGTGTATTGGATATTATTGTCCAACGTTTAGAAGGTCTTCCGACATCTCTCCTGCCCATAAGACATTTCCAAAGTTTGTGTGGATGTCTGATGCCGTATGTTCTTTTCAAATGCGATTTCCAGTATTTTCTGTATATGTCATTTTTACAAGTTATACAAACAAATTTGAATCTCAGCAGATGCCTTATTTTATATTCTGATCTACTTTTATGTAGTCCGCAATATATTTGATAAATGTTATTTATTTTCTTATAATCTAATCCCATCACGACTGTCCACCCTGACTGAGGTTTTTTTCCGGGTTTTCCTCAGTCCTAATAAATGCCAAATGCCTGGAACGTTTTCTTCCTAAAATAAAAAGATCCTTTTCCAATTAATCATTTCATCTCATATATCAACAGTGTCCACTGCCTGTGGTGCTTCAGCAGTAAAAACGAGCATTAAACATTATTCAAAAAAATTGTTGATCCAAAAATCAATTATTTTATTTTCAATAGTTTGGATCGAATTGCAAGTTTTTCCTTTAAAAGTCATAATTTAAATTTTTTCTACGGGTATGTGTATATAATATTTGCAGATATTTTATATAGCTCATACAGTCCTCTTCGTATATTATCCTCATTTATTAGATAATTGCTGTATCATCACCAAGCGTAATTGTCATAAGTAGTTCCTATTACTTAAATTAAGTAATAATATAATAATTTCTTTACCCATTGTCTAATACTCCATCTATGTACGTGTTGAATAATATAGGCGACATGCTGCAATCTTGACAGACACTTACATTGATTATTTCTTCTGCATTTGCATGATTGTCAGAGAGGCAGATTTTTCAGTTTTTGTGCAGACTTTTTAATTACTTTAGTAAGACTTATTGGATATATTTCTTCTTTAAAATTTTCCTTTAAAATTTAATTTAATATAAAATGCTTTGATGTAATCTATAAATAACATCTATGTGTTTTGAGTGCAATGTTTGCTGCTCTGAACTGTTTGTTTATCCAATAATTTTCTATAGAAGCATCCCACGAATTTTTGAGACCATGGAAAAAGGAGATCAAGAGAACGATATATTGATGATTTGTATCGCGTGTCACATGACTTTCTCCGGGGATGCTGAGTATGCTTGAATGAGTATGTACATCACATTCAGAATTTACTATGATATTCACACAAGAAAGACGTGCATTATTCATTCACTTTGTCTAAATATTTTATTTAATTTATTTATTATCACTCCCCAGGTCGAAATAGTGGAAGCAAAGTTCCACATTAAACGTAAGCGCGCTCCTCACTCTGGTCATGAAACGCGTAAGCTCTTGACGTTACATATTTATTTTTATTATTTTTTTAACTTAAGATGTCAAAAACATGAGTGGAATACTAGTACTCCACATGTATAACTGAAACACACTCGGTTTGACATAAAGTAGTATTCCAGTACAATATTTTCCATGTAATATGTTTTATTGTTGTATTCAGAAAGTAAGCCTACAGACGTTTGTCTAGTTCTTCATTTTACATAAGATAAAGTGTCCCTATGTACAGACTGAATCGCTTAAGCTACCAGTGTGAATTTTTCTGGAACGAAAGGTGCTAATGATGCACTGTTTTTACAGAAATAAAGCTCAGACAAGAGTAATTAATGTAGTTCATACAAATTTCAATCGGTCCTGGTGGTGTAGTGGTTACCATACTTGCCTCCTAAACCCAAGATCGCGGGTTCGAACCCGGCCAGGACCGATTGATTTTTTCGGGACGTAAAAATCCTAAGTATGGCTTCCTTCGGAAGGGAAGTAAAGCCGTGGGTCCCGTGTCGTACATTTACGGCACGAAAAAGAACCTCAAGCCTGAAAGAGAGGTCTCTGAGCAAAATTTGTCGGCCGTTTCACGCCCTGAGTTGAATGGGACGCTGATGACCTGAGCTGTTAAAGAGTGTCCATAAATAAATCATTAAAAAAAATTTAAAAAAATACAAATTTCACAATTATTAGAAAGTGTATTTCTGACATAAAGCTGCATTATAAAAACATAATCAGGTCTGTTAAATTTAAGAAAATAAAATTGAATGAAATTAGAATGTCAAATTTTTGCACAATTCTATGCCCAATCGCCATATGCTTTAGACTCAAACTTTCAAATCATTTTTAGAAAAGTCCTATGATCGTTAGACAAAACGCAAAATATACATGATTATTGTGTTCTACTTCAAAACATCTCAATCACATAGCTCACAGATTATATAGCCTTCTATTTATTTTCGTGCAACTGATTTACGGTTGTAAAAAAGTATTCGATAAGATTTTTACTGTAAACTTTGATATTTGATTTGCTTCTTCCACGGACACATTAAACATTTTTCAACACTACAAACCTTTAAATTACAAGTTGTTTTTTAATAAACTGCAATCATTGGCATACAGAAAACCCTTTCTAAAAGCCAAAGTTATATTTTAGTACGTTCTGTATCACGGCCGCAGGTGGCCGAGGTCGTTAAGACGCGGCCTTGTGAGCGGATGTTCTGGGGTTCGAATCCCGCCGAGACCGTTCTCCCTGAAAAATGTTTTTTCTAGGTTTTCCTCAGTCCTCATAAATTACAAATGCCGGGCAGGTACCTGACACATTTCCTTCCTTAAAAAATCCATTCCTAATATATCATTTCACCTCATGTATCATCAGTGTCCACTGTCTGTGGTGCCTCAGTAAAAACGGGCGTTAAGCATTATCCCCTCCTAAAAACCGTGTACAAAATTAAAATACATAACGATATGAGTATGCCTTTAGACGAATGTGTTATTTTGAACGTAATGACTAAAATCATTCATTCCATCTGTATATTTTATCGCAGGTTATTTGAAATTTTATGGAGAAATGTGTCACAACTGTCTGTTTTTACTCATTATATATTTATGATATACTTTTAGAATCACGTCAGGTTGTAAAAATAATTTGACTTTTTGTTAAATTTGGCTAAACAATTTGAAATGTTGTGCTCAATTTTTAAATGATTTTGTACTGTTTTTTTTTTCGTGTTGCATAATAAAAATAGCACTAAAGGTGTATAATTTATTATTCCTTATAGATTCTTGCCTTGATAGCCGAATAAGCGCTCGCTGTTTTGCTTTACATCCTCTCAGCCATCGACTTCGGAAGCGTCGAGTTATTTTCTACCTTCACTAAGGGACAGATAAGATTCGTTTTCCCCTTTGGCTACGAGCCAAGTACCGTCTAGGGCCGTCAACCTTTCGAAGTTGACAACCTTTCCTTCCGGAGTGGAATGTTTAACGATAGATTTTTAATTACCGCTATAGAACAGAGACATGCATTTTTACAACAGAGCTTCTGTGCGTTTTACTGCTCCATGTTCTTAATGCATCGCTGGATGACTGCGTTCGTTTCCCTGAGTTATTTGCAAAGCCTTCGAAAGTTGTAGAAGGGTCACTTTTTCTGCAGAAAGGCCGGGATGCACTGTGTAGGCTAGCGTCATAATTTTGTACCTGTGTATTTCTGGTGATTTTAAGCATGTTTTAAATTGTTTTTATTTTTAGTTTGGTGCTCTAACTAATAATCTCCAGAAGATCAAATTTGTCCCTATTAGCTGGGTGCTTGTGCTTATTTTCTGCGCACTTTAGCGCTGACCGTGCCCCTGCATGTTCATATTGTGACAACTTCTTCACTACCCGAAATCTCTTAACTGAATGTCGATGTTGGAAACCCAAGAATTTATTTACGTATTTTGACGTTTTTATGGAGGGTACCACTGTATTAATGAACAGTTCACTTAAATTCGGCAGGATATGCGGAAGAACATTTACGCCTTATAGTAGCAGATTGGTTTCTTTCCTACACTCTGAAATAGGATCTAATTAAACTAAAAATGTTTATTTCTTTACCTTAAGATTGATGCACTTCTCCCAGCAATGTCAGCCTTCTGGAAGAAGGGCTATTAACCATTTGCCAAATATTTCATGACTTTATATTCTGATGAAAACGTCTTCACTCGATGGTTTTCCTTCAGATTTGGGAACAGCTGGAAGCTACATGTTGAGAGTAAGCAGAATGTTCCAGCAGCTCTAACCCTCTTAATGAATTGCAATCATTATAACCCAAGACTTGTAAGTTAAACCTTTGTGCTGCAGAAATATCTTTCTGTCATTATTCTGGATTGAATCTCGTAATTTGGAAATTAAGTTTGTATAATAATAACATGTTTTTTTTTCCTGGCTTCTTTCTGCAAATAACCAAAATAACACTTTGAACATCTCAAAAAATACAATCTGGATCCTGTATGCTGATTGCTGCCTCTGAATATCCCATATGTTTTTACATCTTACTTTGCATTTTAGTTCCAGGATCATAGTGGTAGACCCATGACTCATTTGCACTAACAAATCTGTCAAGAATTTTTTTTGTCGTCGGTCCGAAAATTTCATAAGATTTTGCTTACATACCTTAGCATGCAACATTTTTGGATTAGTTGCCTTAACATTTGAGGTACTCGTGATGCAGTCCATTCCTTCATCTCTATTATACACACTTTGTTTCTTCAACTATATCCCTGATAGTAAAACTTCAATTATAATATATTCTCTCAAAGTTGTTGATATACCTGATGAATTTCAAAAAGAGACGTTACCTTAATTTTCAGTTATTTAATCATAGTTTCTGTTCGACACACTTAATTTTTTTTGTGACTGATCACTGCTTACCACTTTAAGAGTTACTATGACGTAATGCAACAGTGTATGCATTTGAAACTGCCAACACAGCATTTATACATTTCAGGCATTTTTAGTCATGAAATAAATATTTTATATCCGGATATCAAATCTTGCATTCCAGGTTTGATAGTCCACTTCTAATTTCTCGATTTTACTTTTGTAGAGAGATGTTTGGTTACTTTAAACTTCGCCAATCTTATTGAAGATATATAGGTTAATTTTTTATTGTGTTTCATCCATGTTAACCAATTACGGTTTACATATCTCTAATTTGGTAGTTTCTGAATTAATTTTAACATAAACTAATCTTTGTTTTATGCAAAATACTAATGTATGATTAATTTATTTAGATAGGTCATTAAATGGAAAATGTAAACCTTTTTGGAGAGCTTAAAATGTCTGAAATTGAATATTCTAAAACCATATTACCGTTTAAGAAAACGAGACTTACAAATGTAACAAAAATAAGAGAACAAGGTACTCGTGTCGTATCAGTGTTTAACATTACATAATATAATTAAAATAATGAAGCAATTTTCTTAAAAGATTTAGCGTATATGAAAAGTTTTTTGGACTTTTTTATTTCCTGTTGTAATATGATATAGAGATGTTTAATGTATTTTGTGAGGAAATTTTGGAAAACAACACAGTAAAATAGGCATTTTCATGCACCCTTTTCTTTGCATTTTTGTTTCATTTTAAGATCCTCGTTTAGGAATGGTATTTTATTATTATTTTTATTATTATTAATATTATTATTATTATTATTATTATTATTGTTGTTGTTGTTGTTGTGTTGCAGGAAGGTTTTAATAGTGGCAGAAGAAACTCTGAATTATGAAAAACATAGGCAAAACATTTTCATCAATAATAGTCTTATTATTTAATGAGAATCTTAAAAATATACATTAATTGTATAGTGAATAAAAAAAGAATAGAAATTATTCAACTTCATTATTTCAAAATATTTTAAACTAATGTTATATTATGTAATAAACATGTTATTTTACATGTTGTAAATTTATCTGGAAAATGCTTTAAATTTTGTTGAGATATTTCAAAATATATTTTTAATGTGAAATCTTGTTCCATCAAACATAGAAGCTATACAGTATACTTGCTAGCAAATCTTTCGTCTGAATATGCAGGTCTTGAAAGAAATAACCCTTTCTAAATGATATTGTAATAGGTAGAAATTTTGAATAAGGTGAGCATTTTCTAAACAAGTAATAACAAAGATTTAGAGCTGTTCTAATATTTTATAGAATATCTAGTAATAAATACTCTCCTTTTATTTACTGTGCAGTCACTATTTTAATGCATTGCTTTCTACCGTATAAATTTCTCACATAATAATGGTAGACAAGGCCAGGCTACATTTGTGGATAGATACATAAATTATTTGTAGTAAATAACGGGAAGAAGCGCGGCTTTAATGGCAATTTAAAGTATGAATTTAAGTACGGTAAACCATCTCTAGTTCCTCTATATTCTGGACACTTGCTTACGTTGAACACCTTATGATGAAACCAGTCACATTCCTATGTTTTAACGTGACCATATATCTACATATTTTGAACACTCCTCTATTATACATGTTGGACATCGCTTAAAGTATGTTACATGACATTACCTACAGCTCTGCTATCTGTTCAGAGTTTGGTACTTTATACAATAGATTTTTAGCACAGTCATCAATTAGCATTTTCAAAAAGGGAGTAAGAGCTACTCTTTGCTTGCAACCTATGTGATCATAATTTTCTGTTGAAGAGTGAAGTGCAATAATATGCCTATAATTTGTATGTAAGCCAAAGTCAGTATAATTAAGCATTAAAAGAAGAAAGAAGTCCCTGATCGTTTGTTTAATGCTATGAACAATAGAAAAATTTCAGAGGAGTGTATAATTCCAAAATCAACAGTTTCTTTATAAAACTGCATTATAAATGCATAGGAATAATGCTGCGGTGCAGAAAAATAAAAAGTGGGCAAAACAGTTATGAATTAAGTGATAAATTATTCGCCCCCCTCCCTTGTTGGTTTTGTCGGGGCAAGAATATTGCGGTCAATGGGTCACTTCTGAAAGGAGAAATAATTGCCAAACAGTTGAACATACCATGTTATCAGTCAGCAATAATTCGTTAGATAATTTATCAAAACCATCGCTTCCTTGTTTTGAACACCTCGTTAGGTGTACATAATCCATAGGTGTCAGGTTAAAGAAGTTTTACTTTATTATAATAACGGCAGTAATGTTATAATACGTTATATTGGAATACTGTGTTTAACGTGATCTTCAGGAGTGAATGATATTCTGTGCATCATTGGCAAACTTACCTTCTGCTACGAACAAAGGAAAAAGTATCCATTAATATTTATTATCCTACTAACCCTGTAAATTCAAATAAATTAATTTTATAGGTTGATTTTCTAAGGCTTACTCATTATTTTTTAAAATAAGGAAATTTCATTTAAGCCTCAATAATCAAACGTATGAAATGATGGTTATTATCAATCCTTGTCTATGGATAGAGGGCTGCGTTCAGCGCAGTATCGACAATAAGCGTTGCTATCATCAGTATTATTAAATAAACCTTTGTACGAAATTCATATAACTTACCTTCTATTTGAACTTGTATGGATGGTATAGCTTGGAGAGAAGCTTCCAAATATCATACCTAAAGAAGCTGTAGCAAGAAAAAATCTAACGCTGGAGGCATAATAAAACAGGAAGCTATATGAGGACCAGATCTCAAGAGCAATATCCAAGTCCTGACCAGTCCGAAGTATGTTTACTGTAGGTAAAGTAACGTTTAGTCTGGCAGTTTTGTTAAAGTTAAAATTTAAATCACCTTTTACCTGTTTCAAAGGATAAACTGTTTACGCTGAGCCATTTTTCACTCCACAGCTTAGTTTGAACTACATCATAAGGCATCGATCGCATGCTTATGATTCTGCGATGCACTATTTCTTTTAAAATTATTAATTTGAGATTTCAGAGAAATTTGAACAGTTATCTGTGAATAATTTTATATTGAAAGAAATATATGATAGGTACTATGGTGGCTTTCTTTGAAAAAAGTCTTGCTGTTAGTGGTATTAACTTGAGAAAACTGTATTGTGTATAAACGTTTAAGGTAAATAAAAATTTGCTTATACAAGTATTTATGAAATGGTGCTTTTTAGTGACATAGCTGCAGCATAACTCTACTTTACAGATGTCCAAAAATTGAGATTCTGAAACACTTTGGAATCATATACATAGTAGATGGCTTCCATTGCCCAAAGACGTTTGAGAAATTGTTGTTGGATTTGGGTTGTGGGATTAGGGTATAAATACGAGTTGCTGGTCATTTTAGCAATAAAAGAGTTATATTTTACTATGGTTGAGATCATTGCTGCGAACGTGTGTGAGTGAGGTTGTAAAAAAAGAAAAGTGTACATACAGTAAGTTTATTTAAAGGGGATAGATTCACCGTGCTTAAAGCTAGACTTTTACTATTTTACTATTTATATTTTTACCAAAAGCATAAAATGATATTGTATTTAAAACTTATGATAATAATAAGCATTACTCTGTATTATATTGGCTCAAAGGAAATAGTACATTGCGGGCATCTACAAGGAAATACCCGTTTTTTAACTTACTTTTCTTCCGTAAGGACACGGCTGTTTGGAACAAGTTTCTTGTCATGAGAAATCCTGTGTCTCGTAACTTTCAATGTGTTGGGCAATAGTATCTCTATCTCTTCTCAGCAGGAATCCGTTTCCTATATGTATCATACATAAAAATCCGTTTCAGACTAAATTTATGTAATGGTATAACTAAAGAACAGTTAGCACGCAATTTACACACTACTGAAACACAATACCCCTCGCTGACAAATCGTCCCTTGAGATAAATACAAAGCTGCTACATGCACACGAATTTTAGGTTGACGTCTGACTTCTCCCAGCACGCAGCGGTACTCTGCCGATCCATATCTCAAATAATCTTACTGTATTTTACTGTGCCCTCCTAAGCAAAGGAGACGGTAGTTATAGAGAAGGAGGTAATGTAAGGGTTCTTCCCAGAAAAAAATGCTAAAATGACAGCTGTCGGATGTAGCAGTCATTTGATTCCCCTTTACTACCCGAGACCTCCAAGATGGTAAGAAACTGTTCATTTATCACGTCTTTCTTTCACCCTACACAATTCTTCCACTTGATTCACTTTTTCACACGTCAGTTTCCAATTTTTGTAGTTGCTTTCTATATTGCTGCTTCAAATAAAGATTTTGCGCTGTTTTCAAACTTTATGTGGTGAGTTGTAAACAGCTATAGAACAACGTTTTCATACTCTTCTGGATAATAGATTGTACTTAATTTAAAGTCTATAATTGGTAATATAGAAAAAAAAACGCAAAATTCTATTAACATTACACATTAATTCTAGCATTTTCCAGATATGTACATCTCAATTGAGGAATGTTTGGAAGTAGCTTGCAATAGACAATACTTAAAGAAACGACAGAGTTCATTATTTCATTCTGAAATTAAAAGGGAGTACTTAGAATTCATGAAGCTGAAAAAAATACAAGTACTACTATAAACGTTTGGCCTCCTCCAGTACCTTTCTGAAACGCACATTGCTATTGCGTCTCATAATAGTGAATACAACAAAAAATAAACATAAATCTACAATAGTGGCATTAATTCTGGACACTTTAAAGAATTAAATATTAGAGTAAACTTTTGATTTTAATTGAAATGTGTGCATTTAACGATTTCAAATTTTCAGGAAAACTAGACAAACATGTCTTAGTGTTTAATGTTTCAAAAATTAGGAAACCAAATTTCAACTACTACTTATCAAAACAACAACTATATATAGTACATTTCGAACGTATTCATATTGATTATTGTAACTGCTTTGTGTTAATATTTTGTTGGGTATCCTTTTGATTTCATTACGGCCTCGATTCTGGTGGCATTGAGTCCATCAAACTTTGGAGATCTTCTGGTGTTATGATTCTAAATCAAGGTTGAATGATGGGCTATAGCAGGTCCTCCCTCTTGTTACTGGGATTCCGATATGACACCAAAAATTTCAGTCTTGACCAAAAATTTTCAATTCGGTTAAGGTAAGGAGTGTTTCTTGGCCAAGGGAGGACAGTAACATGATGGTCCTTGAACCATTTCTGATCGATTCGATCGGTATGATACTTTGCGCCATCCCGCTGGAAGATGCACTTCTGGCTGTCACCCCAAAACAAATCAAGAATAGTAGGCAGCAGTTTTAAGTCTAATAACTCCTTTGAGTATTTTTTTTTTTTTTTTGGCATTAATGTTGCCATCTAACACTGCTAGGCGCCCTACTCCATGCCTAGCCCTGCTTTCCTATACCATGTAGCTTACAGGATGCTTCATATTGGCGTGATGCACTCGGGTAGCTTGTCCTCACCTGTTCAACGACTCGCAAATGTTATACCATCACTATTAAAGATGTTGATCTTCGTTTCATCGCTCCTAATGACTTTACTCCAGTCTTCTTGCGTCCAATCCCTGTGTGTCAAAGCCCACTCCATCCGCTTTTGCCTCTTCTTTGGGTTGAGATAAGGCTCTTTTCTTGGGGTCCATGCTCGTAGATCATTTTTGCAAAGTTTTTGCGTGATTGTTTGGTCAGAGACTGTGGCCCAAAATTTCTCAATATGGCATTTCTATCTTTTGCCGTACATCTGCAATCTTATAGAGAAAGGAGACAGCCTTGAGCAGTTACTTTTGGTTTCTGCCATTTCTTGATGTTTTTGTGCTCCTAGTTACTTCGCACCGCTTGCAAACTTTCCTAATGTCTGATTTTGTACAGGCATCAACCAATAGTTTTGCTATTTTTTCATAGGAGTAATAGCCTTCTTCACGAAGTGTTACTGCCTTACTCCTTTTACTTGATGACTAATCAACGCGTTTTGTCCTAGGATACATTATTTAAAAAAAAAAAACAGGGTCACTTTTCAAATCCTCTGAAAGATGTTCACTTTACTATAGTTGCTAACAGCTATGCAGCAATGATGATCACACTTTACTTGTGTACTGACAGAATATAACAGTGGAATACAAGAGCTCTGTTGGTTAAAAATACAATAATTACCTATGCAACAATTGCCTATGTTGCTGCTGCACTAAGATGGAATTATTAAAGTTATTGAAATACGTAAACTAATCTCATTTATAATATACATACAGAATGTAGCACGTTCCATCTTTTTAAAGATAGTAAATATGATATAGAAACATCTTAGACAAAATAAAAATGCTACCTGTTGATTCATCACAACACAAAATGTGTATATCTTGTAAGATTTCAAAAGGATAAAAATTCTACGAAAAGTGTCCAGAGTTAATGTCACTACGGCAAATAAAGATAGCGCGCTTGCTTCATTTGATATATCTTTGTTTCTTCTCCCGATAGTCATCTTCTTAAAAGTGGACATTATCCATCCAGTAAGTAATAAGATAATCGGGAAAAATTCAATTTCTTCTTTACTGACATTTATCCGTTCTTTCTTTGAAATACGTGTATTGTGTTCTGTACAAAGAGCTTCAGCGCATCAGAGTCAGTAATATATGAGTTTGCATGCTGTAAAGCGTGCAATAATGCACGCCGAATTTCATCTGGATTTACATCCCCTTTCCGGTAAGGTCCTGTATAAATAGAGACAATATACTGAGGATATACGGTCATCTTGAGGAACTGTTGCTCGAACGTGTATCGGCATGCTCAGTGTAAGCAAAAAGTGCATATATAATCCATAACAGGCACTTGGCTTCGGCTAGGCATTAGCCGAATATAAGAAAAGCAGCTTTAAAACCTTTATTTTATACATAAAATCTAATTAATAAATACTCTTTGTACCGCGAAATAGATTTAGGTTTTGAGTGAGCTCCACCATATCCCTGCGAATAATTCTCCAAAATGCTCGTACTAATCCTAGGCATAAGAAAGATCGAACTTAGTCCTCATAATATACATATAACCGCCAGAAAACAAGAATGCCATTATGGAATTTGATGGGTAAGATGTACATCACAAATATGTACATTTTACGTATTTGCGTACTTTGCTGTAACTTTGCAAGTTTTGAGTACTTTTAGTGTTTCATTGTTTTACTCTTGACGCTTTGTTGTTAACTAAATGATAAAATTTATGCACGTACACTTTATTTCATGTTTCCACGTTTGCTTACCTGTTTTTCTTTTCGAAATGTCCTCTCCAAATCAGTTTAATTATTAGAACTACATTTATTATTACCACCATTGCTGTAATGCATTGTGCTAAATTGCTAAATGAATGTTGAGGCGGTTTAGTAGGCTCTGGCTAAGTGCCCCAGGTCGGTTACCAATTTCGAAGAATTTTGTTGTCGACTTCGAGTGACCTCACGTTAAGATGCAAATTTTAAAGCGGTTAGGCAGATTGATGAATGATCGCTTAGGTGTTGTTGCTTACACTTCAATGACAATTTTTGAGGGTGAATTCTGCTATTTTGTTGATTGGTACTCAATAGGATATTGGTGTTTTATTATATCCAAATTCTTTTGCGTCCTCTGGTGTTTTGCGCACGATAGACCTAGCTACATCGAATACATACATAGCTATAAATCTTACAAATGAGTGCAACGAAATGAGAAACTGAAAACCACTTAGCTGATTATTGAGCCGGTCACGTGAGAGCTGCTTCTGCGTAACTGATTCTGTGAACTACATTGCTGAGTTTGCGAATTGAGTCAGAACTGCTTCTCACCGAGTCTGGAACTTAAACGTGCTTGCGACGTGTAATTCTAGAATTGCTTCTCGCAGCGTGTAGAACTGACAAAAGAGAAATGCCTGCTTCAGCCGAGCAAACGCTTCCCTATATATTAAATTCAAATCAAGTATTCGTTGACTTAAAGACGCTAAAGAGGCACGCGCAAGCTTTGTGCCTATCTTTAAAAGTTCAAATATGTGTTTTCCATTGGCTGGTTTAAGTTCACATGTCACATGCACATTCGTATTTTTTTTAAGGTTTAAAATATTTTGTTGACATTGACTAGTTTTAAGGCTAACAGTACAACACCTGTCGGGCTCAAAGCCCCAATGGATTTAAAAAGCCTTGAGTTTATTAATCCTGCAACGGCAGTCCTTTTAAACTTAGTATTACACTCCATCCTAGGGTTTCTTGCCTCTTTGATTAGAGTTTAATGGCTCTCTTTGCCCTCCAAGCTACCGTAACAGAAAACACCAGAGACATTCTCTTTTGTCAACGTACATTTTTCAGGCAGCATTATGCCGTATTATACATATATGATATCCACATTACTAATATCAATGCATGAAAACATTATGATAATTAGATTTGCAACACAGATATTATATCTGTATTTCAGTGCGGGTGGGTCTTAATAACTGTGTCAAAGCTACATAGTGTTTTAGTAGAGAAAACATTTATTTACTATCCATAAAGAGAACATGACTTTAAGAAAGCGATCGGCTATTGTAACTGTACTTGCAAACAAGTCATTTAATGGCAAAGAAGTCGAAGAATTTTTGGGTTAGGTTTAGTGTTCCCAATAATATAATTAATATGATAATTGTAACTATATCAGTTAGTTCTAAGAGGAAGAAAATGAGGCACAATACTAAGGATGTTGACAAACTGGTCAGGAAAAGCAAGTTGGACTTCTATAAGTACAATTCGGGTTACAGAAGGAACTAGCTGAAGCTTTGGGGTACCTGAAACAGCATTACGGAAATCAAAAAAGTTGCTGATAAAGCAAATGAAGAAGAGACGACTTAACTCCGTTTTAATACCTAATTTTCATGCAGGACGCCAGAGTAAAACGAGTGTGGAGCAAAAACGAAGAGAAATTCTATCCAAGTGCATTTATCAGACAGCGAAACATCCACACAATATGAGCTCTGGGGGTGTTTCTCTTATAATGGTATTAGTTCGTCGGTCCCCCGTGAAGAGATGGTAAACAATGATAGGTTGCTATTATTTGAGATAAGAATTGTAGCAGTATTCATAATCGGCGCCCCAAGAGTAATATAATATTTATATGTTTGTAAATACACTATTGATTTCATTGTTTTCAGCGGTGACTTAAAATATTCTATTTAATAGTGTAAATGGTTATAATCGCCTCAGTGACTTGTAACATTTTATTTAATTGTATAAATAGTAAATGAACGAATGAATTAATTTATTCAATACTAAAAATATGAACAAAAGTTCAGTTTACAAAAGTATACAATTAAAATTACAATTTAATTTGCATAACATAATTTACATAAACACACAAAATTTCCTTAAGTTCAGCAGCACCAAAACTGAGGCCCTCCCATATTCCAACCGTCAAGTTATATGTATGGTAAATGACCTCTAAAATGAATTACTAAATTTCATCACTGCATGTGTCCTCAAGCTCATTCTTTAACACTACAACGCCCGAGCTTCAAGTACCCCCTAAAACGCCCGTTAGCGGTCAATTGACCGCTACTACTTTCTTATGCATTTTAATAATTTTTCTCACCGAAAACTATACATTTTCTGCCTTATCGCCTTCTATCCTATTATGATGGTATAGATAGAGCGATTTTGCTTCTAAATAGCAAGCAAGGTTCGATTCCAATTTGCTTTAATCTCCTGAGTGAGTTTGTATATACTTGGTTTCTTCTCAGTATTACATCATTAAGCGGAATTCGGACTCAGGTAGATGAACTTTCTAAATTATCGCTTATCAGACAACTGTAGTAACGTATAGGGAACAACATGGCTTCTGAACTGCAAGACAGGTTCGAATCCAGCTTGAGTCGAGCTTCTGGTTTCAGATATTTTTATGTTCATGGTTTTTGCTTACATAATTCAATATTTCATTCACTACATTTGCTCCTTAATTCTTTGGTTCATCTATTATAAGCCACTTCGAGCCAAATGGTTTTAAAGAAAATGGGATTTATTTATTTTTTATTTCAAGTATATGCACACGCTTTCCTCGGATATTACAAATATTTTATTATACAAATTGGTTTTATTATATATGTAGTAACAAATTATGTGTAGAAAAAGACACAAATTTTATAAATACGTTACGAAATTTGTTACACTGTAACATTCTCAGAGATATTGGAATCACAATTTTACTGATTTTTTTCTTATACAAGAACCACATTTAATTTTTTTACATGCCAAACAGCTGTCTTTGGTTTTGTTTTTCTTGCATAACCCTATTAGACATATCTTGCGTTTAGCGGCATTTGATGTTCGTTTATTGCCATCATTAGCCATGAATGATGGCGCCGGTAGTCCACATAGGTGTAAATTCCTATATGGCATAGCCAGTTCTTCCACAACTTTAATTACGAAAGACCGTCTAGACATTGCAGATTCAGTTATCAGCTTATACAAGGTATGAGCGTTGATAATTGCTAGGTCTAGAATGTTATAGAACACATGAATAGATCAGCGTCTCGTCATGGCTCTAGCACTTATTTGTGAGAAATCTGCCACCGCATTTGGTGTTGTAGTAAAATCTGACGGTTTCAGGGGTTTTCTTATAAGAAGATTCATCTATAGTCACTCTGCATAGTGATAATAATAAGTGCGTTTTTCTTGACCTTACCTTGGTAAGATGTGAGAGTAATATCATCAGCTTTGTGAATAATGAAGTATTCACAGAAGATGGCACTTCCCGTCTAGTCCTGTTCAAGGTACCAACAATGCATGTGCTTCTCTTTCGGGTGTCTCTTGTCAGTTTGATAGACGTGAAGAAACTATCAGTTGTGACATTTCCTAAAAGAGTTCCACGAGACGTAGAGTAACATGCTTCTCCAGACTGGTGTTTAGTTTCATCTTTAACAGGTACGGAAATGCATTGAGAATGTTCCTCGCTCTAGCATCGGTAAGCAGACGTATTTCATATCGTACTTGTCGGGATTGCTACTCATGTACTGAGTGAAAGGGCATCGACATTTCGACGGAAACAGCTGTTCATGTAGTCATGGGTTCAGATGACCTGTAGCGTGTGATGCAATTGTCAATGAATTTGGTCCTCATATCAAAGATCAAATACTGTTTTGAGAAGGTGGACTACACTCATTATCGGAAATCTCCATTTTGTAAAGGCACTGTCGATCAAATGCGTCCACTTCAGATTGCATTCGGGATATGTTCAGAAGAACTTTCAGAATTTCTGCTTCAGAAAAACCACCATTGCGAAAGGGGTGATTGTTCGCACTTAGTAAATAGCCTGCCCCACTACGAA
Organism: Metallyticus violacea; assembly: GCA_030762175.1. Lineage (NCBI taxonomy): Eukaryota > Metazoa > Arthropoda > Insecta > Mantodea > Metallyticidae > Metallyticus > Metallyticus violacea. Next base: position 94,436,833 of record CM060846.1, on the reverse strand, counting down.
TGTCAAGATGAAGCTCGAGTACAAAATGAAAGCTACGCGACAATGAAGAGCTAAGCGAAAATTTAGATATGGACACAAGAGCTGATAAACAATGACTCACGCACTACGTTACATGTTTGCTGTGCAGTGATGATTACAACTATGCAATACACGTCGTAAGACCGCCTCCAGGAACCGATGGCAAACTTGCTATTATTTTAAAAATTTATGCCTGCATTGCTAACAAAATAGTGAACTAAACGTCATTGAAGAGGATTAATATTCACAAAACCATAGAAAAATATTTAAAAAAAATGAAAATATCAGCGTTGGAAAATCGAAAGCGGTCATTTAACCGCCATTTGGCGTTCTAGCGTTCATCATCTTCTTCATTTATCCCTTAGTGTCCTGAAAATTGCCCTGTCTTATTCATTTTCCCTGCTATCGTATTTGATTCCATTTTCCATCCCATCTCCCACTCCAACTCTCCCACACATAATACATCTTTTGTTTCAATTTATCCTTAGTCTTTTAAAAAGAATAACCCTGTAAGCCTCAATACAAAGCCTATTCTTCCAAATTGGTCACACATATCTATATATTTCACCCTAATGCAATTTCTTTTAACTGAATTATATAATTCTAAGCAATTTTTGTCTTCTATGCTAGCCCAGATCTCTTGCCCCTCAATGTATTCCACCCTCTGTCTTACTTCTTTCCAAAATCTACACACATTATTTTCACTCAGTCTCCATACATCTCCCATTCCAATTTCTTCTAATAGTTTCCCTACCTCCCCAAGCCAACACTCTCTTTCCAATACATCTCTTTGGTACTTAAGACATTTTTGGTACGTCACTATCGTCTAGTTTCAAACATCATACCAATATTTTAAGATTTTATCCACTGTTATTCCTTTCCTTCGTGCTCTTTCTAATTCTACCATACTCATTCTTTTTGGTGAACTTTTTGGTAACCCCAGAACCTCTCTACAAAACATTCTATGCACTGCATTAATCTTTGTCCACCCTTTGATACTCTCCAAGTTTCCACTGCAAACATCGTCTTCGACTCATCACATCCTCATTTAGTCATTCTAACTATTTCATAGACAATATGGAAACTTTATACAAGCCTATTCTAACATCTTTCATAACTAATTTACCTTTTACTTGTGCACCTTTAGGCTGGAACTCCCACCTTCCATTGCTCATAAATGTGACCCCCAAATAATCAAATTCTTTCACCACCTCTAATGGGCTTCTATTTGTACACCATCTCTCATTTTTTCTTAATTTTGTTTTTTTAAATCCTGTAATCTTTTATTTATTACTATATTACTATATTTATTACTACCAGGCCCCATTCTGCACAATATCTAATAATTTCATTAATGACATGTTGTAATCCTATCACAGTTACTGCCTCTTTTATAATATCATCCCAAAAAAGCAACCCTGGTACTTCCTTCTTTCCAATAATTGGGCAATGTCTATTTTTCCCTAATCCTTTCTAGATATCATCTATAAATAAATAATTCCGGGTTCAATTTAAATCCCTGTCTCAAGCCCAAATTTTGAGTTGTGTAGTCTGTGGATATATTACCTTCACACCTAATATAATAAATGCTCCATTTATATAATTTTTGATGCCCTAAAATAAATTCAGTACTAATTTGCTTATATCTCAATTTGCCTACCAATGCATTCCTGTTTATTGTATCAAATGGTTTTTCAAAATCTGCAAAGAAAATGTATGCCTTCTCCTTTTATTTCTTAAATATTTACTACTATAGTGTTAGTTATCATTATATTATGTATTTTTCTTCTTCCTTTTATAAAGGCTGCTTGAAATTCTGATAATTTACCTTCCATTTGTGCCAACTCATGCAACTTTCCTGCTTATATACTAGTGTATATTTTAATAAAAATGTATAGCAGATTAATCCCTCGAAAGTTACTCGGGCTATTTATACCACCTCTCCCTTTATATATTGAAACGATTATACTCACTTTCCAACATTCAGGTATTACCTTCCTCTCCTTAATTCTATTTAAAAATTCTGTTAGCAGCCTAATTTCTCCTTCCATTTATCCAAAACCTTTCCAAAATTCTCCTGGAATTCCATCTTCTCCTGAGCCATTTTCTTCTTCAGTATTTTAATCTCGTACTCTACCTCATTCATAGTAAGCTCTTTCTCTAACTTTCTATCCTATACACTTTACCATCTAAATGTAATTCATACCTCGGGATATTCCCGCCTCCTATCAGGTTTCTAAAGCAATTCTTCCATTCCCATAGGGTTGTGCTATTTTCTATCCTTCTCTTCCTTAAGACATCTTTCATAACTAACCACATATATTTACTGTCTTTAGCTATCATTTTTTTTAGTAGTGTTTAACGCCCGTTTTTACTACTGAGGCATCACAGGCCGTAACACTGATGATGATACATGAGATGAAATGATATTTGGGAAAGGATTTTTTTTGTAAGAAAGGAAGCGTTCCAGGCCTAAGTTTAGGGTACCTCCCCGGCATTTGCCAGTTATGAAGACTGAGGAAAACCTGGAAAAAAACCCAATCAGGGAGGACGGTTCTGGGGGATTTGAACCCCAAACCTCCCGCCCACAAGTCCGTGCCTTAATGACCTCGGCTACCCGTGGCGGTTTTAGCTATCACTGCTCCTTTAATTTTTTACCCATTCTCTGTAGCCACTTTTTTTTCTGCACTAGGCACTTATATCCCCTTTTTAAACAAAAATATTTGTCTATTTTCTTCCTCTTCTGATCTTCTTCACCTTATTAAATCCTTAAACGTTTCTTTCTTTACCTTAACACACTCTCCATCATACCACCCATAAGCTTTTGCGTTTCCTCTTTGGTTCACTTCCATCTTTCTTTCTGCCCAATTTACCATTGACCCCACCTTCTCCAGTACTGCCTCTTTCTTAACTTCAGTGCCTCTAAAAGTCCATACTTTCTTATTGCCCCTATTTTGGATATCAAGTTCTCCCAGAAAAGCTCAGCATATTCCCCTTTACATCTAAGACATGTATACATTTCATTACTTCTTCCTCCCTATAGCATTGCCCTAAATTCAGCCTCATTTTTATCGGGAAGTGTCCACTACTTGTTATCACATTATCACGTCCATTACTTTGAAATCTACCAACACTTGATCAATTCCTTCACTACATTCCATATAGTCAATCACACTCTGATCATTTATATTCGTAAATATAAATTCCTCTTCTTGACCTTCACCTCTTGAACCATTGCACATTGTAAAATTGTTCAAATCACAAAACTCGATCAATTTTCTACCTTTCTTATTTTGCACCTTATCTACACTTTTCCTTACACGCTCATAATTATTCACCCATACACATTCTTTTTCCAACTTCACCAATCTTATATCATGTTCACCTACTCCGGCGTATAATCAGTAAATAGCAGAGATAGATTAAGCTTTTTTTTATTAAAATGGAGAAATGATTGCTACTATAACACCTAACGCTTTTCTTGTTACATAAGAGTAAAGCTGAAAGGCGAACACCTGGCAGCCAAAGCTACCACTAATGTGTTTTTTCGAGCGTCGGTGATCGTGGTTTTTACGTTCCGTACGTTGGCCAGTTACATTTTCACGCCATTCCAGAACATTCTATACAAACCTGCCAATCAGCCGTGAGTATTTTAAACTTTTAAGCCGGCGATGTTTCTGAGCTTATGTGGGTAGCCCCCGGAAGTTCGATGTCAACATGGAGGTACCCAAGCCAAGAGGTTGTATATAAAGAGGCTAATCGATCAGTTTCAAGCATTCTGAAGCATTCTAAGGCATTCTGGAGCTTTCTAAAGCAGTCACAGGTATTTTCAGACAGTCTTCATTCGGTCGCCGGCGGAGATTTGGGACTAGGCGCGTTTTTTTTTTTTTTTTTTTTTGAATGGTGTTTAACGCCCGTTTTTACTACTGAGGCACTACAGGCGGTAAGAACCTATATACTTTTGTATCAAAATATTAAGATAGCATTAAATCCTTGAGAGCGGTGACATAGTGAGATCGTTATCGATGTGGAGTACGTGGCGTGTCGAGTTGCAACGTGAAGCCCGTTTGTTTGTTAGTTAAACTCCCTTGATTTGTTTTAGTTTGAGGTTTTAACCCTTTAGAACTTCTCGGCTTATATTTCTCAGAAAGCAGGAAAAGTCCTGGACTAGTTGAAAGAGAAGTATGACCAAACTAAGTCATTCAATATATCCGAGCAGTTGCAACTGTTTTGGGAAACAAAAGATCTGCGTGTAGGATCGATATTTAAAAATGTTGGTATATGCTCTTTGTTGGTTGCCGGTTGAAGTACCTCTTTGTAAGCCTATACATGTGTTGCTGAAAATGTGTGGAATTTTCCGGCACAAATTTCGCACTCTCTCATGTGCTTCATTGGATTCGGTTGATGTGGTAGCGTGTCATGATAGCAAAAACGCTTGGCAGCCGCATAGAACAAAGAAAACCGCTCTATCAGCTGTTAGATCACGAAGAGGGATTTTGGTTAACACCAGGATCAACCTACTATGTGTTCCCTTATCTACCGCCAGGAGACTGAAGCAAAGAGTGAGGGGAAAAAAGAAGCAAGAAAGGTTTCCACGACGTAGATTTTCGACATTGTCGAAATACAAGAAAAGAAGTAGAACAAAGCAAACGTATATTTTGCAGCTAAAGATAACTAAGTAGAAAATACACAAAATAATAAACGACAATTGAATGAATGTAGAAACGAAAAGGAATATAATGAATAAGAAGAAGCCTTTAGTCTGTCATAGTTAGGATTTAAACTGTGTACATAGCCCCACTTTGTGAATTCAGGTCTTTTCTAATAAAATTGACAGCATTTTCTTGTGTAAAATGTGTACAGAAATATACGTCATAAACGAATACACAATATAAACGTGTTTTGGTAACATTCTTTACTTTAGAAACAAATTGGAAATCCTATTTTACTTTTGGATAATAGTAAATATAATTTATAATTACATGAAGCTAATTACTAAGTTCAAGTCTAGCTGTAATTGGAGCACCCATACCCTGGATCGGACACTAAATATCAGCTTACAAGTAGCAGGCTTGGGCTCGACTCACTGAATTGATAAACTTTTCCCAGCAATTTTCCCCCTCTTGAAAGAGGGCAAAGCAAAGCTGATTAGGTCATTGTTTCCTCATTTTCTCTCCATCCATAAGACGTATTGCTGTGAAACTGGAAACTTCAACATTTTTAAATGAATTTCTATAGTTCACCAATTAATTCTGCTTGAGCAAAATGAAATATATAGCACTTTAAGGCTATAAGGAAAAGGAAACTCTTTTAGCAATAGCATCAATTAACGCGCTACATTTCTTATATAGAGAGAGCCATACAAGCATTGAGCATTTACGAGGCCCTTTAAAATCCGGTGGAAATGTTGCTAATTGCGAATTACTGGCGCCATTTAATGTCGATAATGCAACCGTAAATAAACTGTTTCCTCAACAATTAATGAAATAAGCTTTCTTGCTAACAGCACCATAATATCGTTCCATATATTCTGAAAGATACCGAAGGACTTTGTATTATAATTTTAAGGCGATAATTAATGTCATCTAATATTTCTTAGACCAGACTCTCGCTGTATTGTTTGCTTCTTATCGTGTCCGAAATATTAAACATCTGCTGAATCATAACACATTTGGCAATCAAGTACTGCACAACCAATGAACCTGCCTCTAGCAGCTGGTATGACCTTGCTTGCTAAACAAACAACTGCAGAACATATACCGCGCTAGTGATCGATACTTGTGTGTCCCACTCAGTTTTTTTATCACAAAACAAGGTGGTATACAAATTTTATCTGAGTGATTTTTTTTTCACGAATTACTTTCACTTTGTCAAAGATTAAACTCATTTTAAGGCTATTGACATTGAATATTGCTGTGTGTACTTTAATAAATAACCGGTTACCATTAAATATCAGTAGTGAAATGTGGAGTTTCTTGACCAATAGTACAAATGCACAGAAATTGCTAAGTATTAAATTGTATTTTAAATTTTAGGCAAAATGTAAATGATTTATGTAAAACAGCTTTATATATGGGGTTTGAGCATATTCAATATTAATTCCGGAAATTTAAAATCCTGTGTTTATATTTTAATTTAGGGCGATATCATTACCAATCCTTACATTTTCTGTTGTTAATTTTTCAAAACTGCGCTTCTTAACATTACTACATCAATGAAAAAATGTTACTTAATGCATCTAAATTCCATTTAAAGATCTTTCAGATATAAGTACTTATATTTCACATACAGCTTTAATGTTTAAGGCAATTTTCCTTTTTTTTTTTTTTTTTTTTTTTGATATTGTAATAATATCAACAAATATAGAATGTAACTATACAATTTGAGTAACTGTTGATCTTCTCATTATTTATATTAATTTTATCTAGAGGATGAATATATGACTGTAATTTTAACTAATGTAGATATAAATAGTTCAAATGATGGTGCAGTTAAGAAAAAGCTGTACGTATTATATATATATGTATATATAATACATATATTATATATAATACATATATAATAAATATATAATACATATAATTGTAAAGGAAACATATAAGCTTTAGTTTTCCGCCCTAGTGCCCCTAAAGCGAACGTAGACAAGAGTCTACGCAGTTTAATTAATTCCATTAATTAAATTTAAGTGGCTTTTACAGCGTGGAATAATAAGAAAAATGTTGCCCCTATACTGAGTTAAAGTGGTTATCTAGATAATTCCATTCAAACGTCTTTCAACCAATAACGGATCCCAACGATTAATTAACCAATGAGAATCGAATGAAGCTCTGAGTAAGTACGTTTTTGTTTTACTTTCAAAGCAGTTAGTATTGGGATTTTTCTTCAGTCTTTGGTCACGATTTTTATAATGCATTTTCTATATGCCATGCTTGTATTCTCTTAACATATGGCGATTGTTTGTCATAAACATAATTCCACTCTCTTGACATTCCAACAAATGACTTAACCCTGCTATACCGTATCGCAACTTGCACCTACTGAACTGATGACATTTACACACAGTCTGACGACACCGCCAAACTTGCCCAATTCCAGTCGTGAGAAGATTTAGGCGGAATTTTCAGTTCCTGATGTCCATCGCTTCGAGTCAGCCCTTATATAAAATGCGTGGCTTATTTTTATAAATACTGAAAAATTAAGACATTTTGATATAGACATTCTACATTATATGTAAAGCAGAATTTGAAATTCCATTAATGACGGACGAGCTCCAAGCTTTGTAAAATATAAAATATAAAACAAAATGTATTTAGTATTGTAATCAAAATGACATATTCATCATTAAATTATTATTGGTATTTTCAGTTGAAGCTGGTAGTATAATGACATATTTATTTCCTTGTACTGTTTATTAATTTTATTTGCTGTTTGTCTATAGAAGATCTTAGAAACGAATGTTCCATAAGGTAATTCTCAAAGAGCGATTATCAAAGATATTACATGTGCATACATAGAGCTTTCTAATACTTCTCAGCCTGACCAAGAAAACACAAGATGGAACAGAAATGCTTTTTATATTTCTACATAGTCATCTGGTAAATCAATATATTTAGGCCAATGAATTTCCAATTTTTAATACCCTCAGTAAAATAGTGTTTGTTCACCTGTGAAAAAGAGGCATCTGTGTCAGCTTTAACCTCATCATTTGATATGAATCTTCTTCCATCAAACCATTTCTTCAGGTTTGGGAACAAAATGGGAGCCAAATCCGGTGAATATAGCAGCTGCGGAAGCACTTGGAAGTGAAGGGATGCAATTTGGCAGCAACAAGTCCAGACGTGGAAGAAGGTGCATTACCGTGATGAAAGAGAACGTTCTTTTTCGCAAGGTTAGGACGTTTAGCCTATAAAGCATCCTTCATTAGGTCCAGAAGTGAAGCGTAATACTATCCAGTGATGGATCTGTCGTTCTAGAGGTAGTGTACGGGCATCAAACCAGAAAACACCATAAAACCATAGGCATACATTTGCCCGCAGATGAAACGGTTTTTTGTTTTCTTTGGTGCATTTTCACCTGTTGCCATCCACAGTTTGGAATGCTCTTTCATCTCTGGCGTGTAGCGATGAATCCATGTTTTTATCTACTATTATGAAACGTCGCAAAACTCACTGTAATTGCTTTTAAACAAGTCTAAACACTGTTTTAAAATGTTCATTGGGATGTGTCTTTGATCCATTGTTCACAAAGGTGGCACCCATCAAGCGGAAAGTTTTTTTCTCATACCCAAATCTTCTTGTAAAATGTGGGCACGGCCTATCGAGGTCTTTGCAATGTCAGCCAACTCGCATACTTTCAATTGGCGATCATTAAACACGGAATTGTGAATTTTTGTCACATTCTCTTCGATCGTTAGCATTTTTTGGGACTCCCTGAGCGCTCATTATTTTGAATGAATGTAAGTCTAGGCTTAAGTTCAGCAGTTCACTATTTAACAGTTGAAAACGAAGGGAACGAATCCTTTAATGGGAATATAACTTCTTTTGTAATACTGTTAGGGTTAAACCCTTCTAAACGAAGTACTTTTCCACAGCTTATATTTAAGTTTTATCCATTTTGTAGAAAATGTTAACATTAGTTTGTTTACACGATCATCACAAACAAGTGACTAAACTTAGGTGTCTGAAACTTTATATAGCGCCATCTAAAGGATGAAAATCTAGCTACTATCATAGTAATTTGGCCATCTTCATGACATTTCTCAGTCAGGCTGAGAACATTTAGAACACCCCTTGTAAAACGTTATGTACCCAAAGAAATAACTTTATAGTTAACGTAAAAATTTAATAAAACCACTGCTGAAGTGCTGGTGTACATTGAGAGATTTCATATTACTCAACTTTGGTTTAAATTTTGAAGCACGCACAAGTAAATGAACCTTTAAGATTTCATCTGTAACTTTCAATTCCAAAGAAATTGTTTGTCTGTCAACTAGTGAAAAACTACTGGAGCTGGTCTAACCATAACCTTCACAATACATGTCCCTGATGTTTGTCTCTTTAGACTAAAATATCACCTTGCTTTATATCAGAACAGCATGCTTGTTTCTCTCATTATGTACATAATGCAGACGCTAGGAAACATAGAATGCAACTAGTATGGAGATTTGAAATTGCATTAGCTCTTAGAGAGTGCGTGTTATATCTAATTTTCAGGTAGTAAAAATTGATTTATTTTGAGCCTCTAAACCCTTTCTCCGGTTTTCAGCCATTTCTGACTTGTGCTATCTTGTCTCCTTTTCCTTGCCTGCTAGTAGAGCCCTCTGTTCGATGGGATAAAAATGCGATTATTGAAACAATCAAATATAAATGAATATATTCTCTGAAGCGGTTTCTTTATGAGGCCCCACACTTTGCCAACCAATTTTCAATCGGTTTGTTGTTGTTGTAGTTGTTGTTGTTGTTGTTTTTTATTGCCTCAGCCTGTTTTCTGCGTTTCAAGACAACAGAATCTCACAGTAATATTTGCTGTTTTGTTGAGTCGCGCACAATAGGACTGGGAAAGGATATAATTCCTTACAAGAATTACCGATGTAGCATTTTACATTACACAGTTTATTTATTCTAACCTTGTTTATATTAGCAGGCTTTTCTGAATAGCCGGTTTTGGTGTAGAGACCTCGACCTCCATCCGATTCTCGTAACATTACTTTGTGACGGAGATGGAAATAAGAATGTGACTTTGTAGGACAACATCTGTCCTGGCGTTTGGCTCACATGTATTCTAACTATTATACATAAACTTTCCGATACTCACACGGTAATAGAAGTATTGAATTTTTCTAAGTCATCAGCAAAAATAACTCTTAACACCGACCACGTGGTTCTGGCGTCTGTAGGCCAAATGCACTGTGTAACAGTAGACAGATTTCATCGAAAATGAGGTGTGTCGAGCGATATAAGTGATTCCAAACGATGCCTCCTTATATGCTCCCGTGAAAAAATCACTGCCACTGGTTTAAAGACTTTCACGGAGTTCACAAATATAAGCGCGCAATTCCCGCTACGCTTTAAAACTTCATTATAGACAGAAAGGACTGAAAACGAAAATACGAGTATGTCATAAGGCGCGAACACTCGGCGTACTGACGCTACCAGAACGTAATAAATCTTAACTACTCTCCGCTTGACGCTTAATCATTAAAAAGACATAAACTTTCCTTTCTTATTCCCCTTTCGTTACATGTTGCTATTTCATTACCTTAAATTATTTTCCTCCAAGCATTAAGTTGTCCAACAGAGTTAGCGTATAAATAACTTATTATCCTAGAATTATACATCAGCATAAATAATAGGATGAATACGTAATATTAACACTGATAATTAAACAAAATAATATATTATCAAATATTTACTATATATACACACATATAATTAAAACGGAGGCATGGGATAAATACTACTTCATCTGTTAGGTACTTTGTTGGCTTTAGAAAATTAACTAATTTTCTTGAAGGCAGTATTATAGTTCATTATATCAAGATTAAGGAAATTTACCAATCGCAGGTTATTGGAGAAAATGTTTCGTCTACATGTTCCTTGCGCCATAAATGTGGTCTGTTTCCCCTCATCACTGGGCACGATGTCTGTCAATGGATGACCTTCATGTTGGATCCGGATTATGTGGCGTTCCCATCTGCCCAAGGAAAGGAACCGCCTAGAAATCCCCAATCTATACTGAGTGGCAAGAAGTCCAGTTATTAACATTGATTAAAAAGTTATGGAGAACTGACATTTGTGAAATTCTTTGAATCAGTAAAGCACTCACGTAGAATGACAAACGTGACTTTAAAGTTTTGGGAATTTCGTCCCAAGGTCGCAGGCAACTAAGACTCTTGCAGGAACATGAGACAGAGCCGCCACTGAACTGCGAAAAACACAACATCTAGGCAGCATTGGTACCTGTGCATTCGGTTCGGTCAGTGCTTAACGTTGTTTTGGAGTAACGCTCTTCCGCTGTTTGTTGACAGTGTTTCTCAAGAATATCAGCTGCTGTTTTTTTCTTTGTTGATAAAGGAGCTTTAATTGCTCTATCGCAATTCGAGCACGTTGATTTCTTTCATAAACTTTGTGGCAAATTTACAGAATTCTGTTCCATGTAGGAGTTCAGTCAACATGTTCTATGAAACTCTATAATATTTTCGGCCCTCATCTAGTAATGCAGGATTGACAGCAGATTGTTTGTACCACCAATGATGATTCTGTTTGTTACATAAGTGACACTAAGTTAATGCTTCTTAAATTTCCTTCTTAAATTTCCTTTATGTTACAAGAAATCTACAATACACTTGTGGTTGATTGGTTACACAATGTAATCTGCATAATTTCCAACCAATTTGTCAACGTTTTTTCAAGTGCATACATTCTGCTCATACAGTAAAATCTGTTGTTCTCTTTACTGAACATCAGCCAATGAACCTTCACCTTCTTTATAACGTTATGTTGAACGACGGACAAAGTTAATATGCACTGACCCATCTACAGAAGCAAATTGGTATCTTGTCCGCCATATTAAAAAATTCTCCTTGTCTTAACCACCGCCCATTTTCTAAAAGATGAGCCAACATTTGTTGTTAAGGAATGAATAAGAATGCTTGAGGAATTGAATTATTTTTTTTTACCTCACTTGTAAATTTTCTTACGTGCAAATTATTTGAAAGTTTTAAAATGATTTATCCCATAGTAGTAATCTGGCAGTTTTTCCGTTTATTTAAAGCGCTTTTGTTCGATTCGTTAAAGGCTGTAATCTTTAGAACATAGAGAAATACTGGCCACTGCATAACATTCAAGGAAAATATATAAGAAGGAACGAAGATTGATGCTTTCAAATGGGCTACTTGGCTGGAAACGTTTAGTCACTTCTCCAAGGTTCTGAATGTTAAAGATAAGACTCGGTTAAAGAAATCAATATTTACGACACCTGTGGGAATTCATTTGCTAGAGTAGTAACGCCTTGCTTAAAGATTAATTTAGAGGTCAACAATGGCACGCCGGTTCAAATTCGGCCAGTGGAGCCTATCCCTTCAAACAGAAAATACAATAATTCATTTAATCAATTCATGTGTTCATTCTGATTACAAAGTATTAAATATAACTAAAAGCTAGGAAAAATAGCTAAAAGCATTTGATAACTAGGGAATGAAATTTGGACACTAAAACATTGCATAGATGCGGCTACTGGTTTAAGGAACGCTGGCTGTGAGATGCCCTCAGTTGGTTACTGTACTGGTGTACCTGCAGGTTCCTATAGAAAATAAAGGACGTCACGTTAACAACACGATGGGTATTACATGTGGCGTAGTTAACTTTATGCGTTCGGCGTCCGAATTTCCGTATTGACAATAAAGGAATAATAATAATTTTGCACCCATGGGGCTTATATATGCAGTAAAATATTAATACTAGCATTATAAGAGTTTTTACAATTGTTTTTACAGCTGTATGAACAAATAAAATAATTAGAGTTAAGCTTAAAACACCTATAAATATTCTGTTATTATTGCCCATTGCCGTATTGTGAATAATTTTTGAGGATATGTTATTACGTAATATGTTTATTTTGTAATTAAAAATGGAGTTCAAATGGAGAAAAGTGAATAACAAAGTTAGAGAGTTTTATCAAATTAGAGTAATTAAAATGCTTCACACTGCGTAATCGACCTGCATCTATGCCAGAATGCATGAAGTGTCAACAAATTGTTGCCTTAATCAAAATCCCAAATATGAACTACATTAAGTATAAAGTGTTTTGCAGAAAGGTATCTTGTTTACAGTTTGCAGAAAAACTAAAATATCTAGTCAACGCTATTGACAGAGCAACATTAATGTTTCGAAGACTCATTATAGACATCCTATGCAGGTAAAATAGCATTTTAATAGTGTTTATCTCCACTTTTTACTACTAAGGTGATCACTGATGATATATGAGATGAAATGATATATTGGAAAAGGATTTTTTTAAGGAAGGAAACGTTCCAGGTATAAGTTCAGGGTACCTCCGCGGCATTGCCATTTATAAGGACTGAGGAAAACATGGAGAAAACCTCAGTAAGGGAGAACGGTCCTGATAGCATTCGAACCCCAGACCTCCTGCTCACGAGTCCGCGTCTTAACGATCTCGGCCACCGGCGGTGGGAAAAATAGCATGAAGGCTTTTCCCGCCTCAGAGGCATGTAGAGTATATGATTAGAGAAAACAAAAGCGAATAAATGCTATCGATCCTCACCAACATGAACTAGTTTGAGCTTCTTCAAATACATGTGCTATCAAAACAAAGTGAAATTACGGAGAAAATGACTCTAAATTCCACACCACATGAACTGAATTGAAAGGGGGGGGGGGGGGAAAAGCGCTCGGCGATTGTTACTCAGTACCTAAGTTACTTTCATACAAAAAATGGTAAGCCTCTAAAACTTACACCGTCACGGGTGGCCGAGGGCGTTAAGGCGCGGACTTGTGAGCGGGAGGTCTGGCTTTCGAATCCCGCCAGGACCGTCCTCCCTGACTGAGGTTTTATCCAAGTTTTCCTCAGTTCTCATAAATGGCAAATGCCGGGGAAGTACCCTAAACTTAGGCCTGGAACGTTTCCTTCCATAAAAATAAATCCTTTCCCAATATATCATTTCATTTCATGTATCATTAGTGCCCATCGCCTTTGGTGCCTCTGTAGCAAAAACGGGCGTTAAACACTATTCATTCATTCATTCATTCATTCATTCATTCATTCATTCATTCTAAAACTTATCAAAAAGTTTGGTCTTAAACCAGAATGCAACGGGAGAGCTTGTACAAATATCTTTAGTGAAGGATACTTCCTAGCCGAACGAGAATATTATTATTTATTGTAACTTGCGATGCATCAGACATATAACTTCAAATAAATGCTTAGTTCAAGAATTTCATTCCGCAATTTAATAAGTTAATTACATTATACATATCATCCGTCAGCATTCTTTGTAGCAAACTTAATTCTGAACTACAAAGATAAACATGCAAAACAAAGTAAAATTTTATTCGGGTAAAATCACAAGCCATCTTAATTTCAAAGCATTCCTCAACGAAATTCATTCTGAATATAATGATATAGTGTTGCAGCAAACACTGAAGAAATGAAGGACTTTCATTAGCGTTTGTCAAAAATATAAACCTTTTATCGCACTCAACACTCATCGACATCCAACAAGAGTTGGAACCATATTATAATAGAGGCCTATTTCAATACATCAATGAACAAGCAATACATTAACAGCAAAAGGGGAAACTTCCATCTGAACTATTATAAAGAATCGGAATTCTTCAAATAAACTTGATATTTTCTTAACAGACTTGAGTAATACACTTTTGAATTTTCCAAATCTATAAGGTTTCATAAAATAAGGAACCACAGCTTCAAACACTTGTGGGCGACCATCCTGACTTTGGGTCTTTTTGTTGCTTCTCCTGGCCGCTTAGAGGAATACTGGGATGGATCTTTTTTCTACGAATTTTCCACTCTCCCATTATTCCGTTGGTTCTGTTACATAGTCGAAAGTACCGGGCGAGATGGATTGGTGCGCTGTGACGGTGACTTGCGCTGGGACAATGTTTCTGTTCTAGCATTTGGTATGGAAGTGAACCTTCTGAGAAACTCGAACTTCTGGAAAGGGCTTCGCCTGCCTCGTGGTGTTCTATCTGGAAGCAAAGCTAGGAATGCTGTCTATGTCCGTATTTCACCGAATTTTATCCCTTTCTCCCGGAGGTGCCCCTACTGGGAGCCTAAATACAATCATTACCAAAATATATTCCTTCGTCCTTGACAACTTTATTTTCAAAAATGCAAATTTTACATGAAACATTTTCATACCACGACAAACGTATCACCTAATGAATAAGTTTGTGCTAATTCAGATCAAAGTTCCAATAATGCCTTAAAAGTTGTTTTTCTTACACTAATATAATGGATAACTATTCTCTACAAAGTTTATAAAATACAGTTAATAACTCTGCTCCGAATACTATTCAGTAATTGTTAAACATGTATTTTCCCAATTTTTTTCATTGAACTTGAACTGATAAATTCATGATAATTCTAAAAGCAAGTGCATACAATTTTGTATGCTTATTGTTTCGGACCTCTAACTTGCTATTACAATGTTTTGTTACATTAGTGAAAATAACTGGTGATGCCTTCTCACTGATGTTACAGTGCATTAAACACTCCAGACTATTGAATAGATGTCCAATAAATATATCTATAGAAAAAGGTGCATAACAAAGTTCGCGAACTGTTCTAGATTACAAATTAAAGCTAATATAATAGTATTAGAAAATAAAAATAAAATATCTACTTAGCACTGAAACTTACTTGGTAGCCAGTTTGTACTTCATTTCCTGAGATAGTCCATTCAAACATTAAAGGCGTAACAGGTTGAGTTGTTTCTAGTGCAACATAAAGGCTAATAACAATAACCCGACAGCTATTGTTCTTAGGCGAGATTTACGTTCACATCAACTCGCACATAGCATGACGTGATTCACCTGGAGTAAGGAAGGTTAGCACTTGTCGTTGAAACCACTAGGAATCTATTGCTGCAGTGCAATCATGGAATTTCCGAGCGGCTGGCCAGTCCCAAGCGACAGTTCACTCCACTCACTTGTGTCTTATGTTGAATGTATTTTTTATCTGTTAAAAACAATATAACCTATGTGTTGCCCTGTGAAAAATGCATTATTAGTGCATCGGTACGCGGGTAAAATATTAGGCTTGGCGACCTATTCTCGCATCCTTATCGTACATACAAATTGATAACGGCGGGTAAATTACTGTAAATGAGGGCATTAGGCGGATGAAATATTGTAACGGTGGAAAAGGTGTTCGTATTCCAATTTACAGCTAATTCATATGTTCTTATTCCAATTTACAGCTAATTCATATGTACACACACTAACACTAACGCTAATCGCGGGTAAATCCTAGAAACCGGTGGATCCATTGGTTTGCTGCTGTTCGTTACGGCCTGACGGCATACGCTCGCCTCCTTTTCGTACATATAAATTAATAAGGGGCATAAATTAGTGTACAGCTGGCAAATCTTATTTGATTGCAGCAGCAGCAGCAAAAAAAAAAAATAAAAAATAAAAAATAAAAAATAAAAATAAAATAAAATAAAAATGGCCAACATCAATTTATAAGTCATTCTGTGCATGATACTTGTTACCGAGAAATCATTGTAATTGTGCCAAATCTCCTTTATCCAGCAGAAAAAAAAATCGAGAGGGTAGAATTCGAAACCACTATCTTCACAGCTATATCATGACGCTCTACCGCCACGGGTGGCCGAGGTCGTTAAGGCACGGACTCGAGAGCGGGAAGTCTGGGGTTCGAATCCCGCCAGGACCGTCCTCCCTGACTGGGGTTTTTCCCAGGTTTTCCCCAGTCTTCATAACTGGCAAATGCCGGGGAGGTACCTAACCTTAGGCCTGGAACGCTTCCTTCCTTTAAAAAAAATCCTTTCACAATATATCATTTCATATATCATCAGTGTCATCGCCTGTGGTGCATTAGTAGTAAAAACGGGCGTTAAACACTACTAAAAATGACGCTCTAACCGCCTGAGCTATCGTGCCACTGCTTGCGAATTATCTAGTTTATCTGTGCAATTAACTACCTTTGGCTCTCTCGGCTCTCTTCGCTGTCACTCGGAGATTCCATAATTCTGCTATAGCAGGATATTCCTAGTGGTATCAACCCTGCTTGTAACGACAAATGAGGTCAGCCAATTCAAGCAAGCTATTATTGTGGGCTGCGCGGCGCGATGCAAATGGCAGGAGAAGAAATTTTGCAACCTACTTACATCAATAGCCACATAAGATGTCAGTACAATCTTATACAGCGTATCATCCTGGAAGTCATGCAGATTGTTTCTATACTCAATTTATGCACAAATTGAAATAGTAAATAAATGTATAAAATATTATTGACTATTATCTGAATATATAACGTTATAAACGATGTTATTTCATTAACTCTGGTATGAAAATCATGAGCTTAATGTTTTCATTTCCTTTAAAAACATGAGCTGTCATCATGCTGAAGTCTTTGGTTGGCTGAGCCGCGTATACCTTTGTGTCTATGTAGTAGGTGTTGTTCATTCAGAGGGAATGTTACAGTGTGGGAAATGATGGTAGAAGAAGTTCATCGTTATTACATTACAACAGTGAGTAAATGTAATAATTCTATATTAACCAACGCTCAGCTCTTAAACATTAATTTAATATAAATATCCAGTTTTAAGATTGTTAGTGTGATACAATGTTTTCTTTAATACCATAGCTAACTAGTTAGAAAATTAGGCAATCTTCATGGAATATTTTACGATCTAGATATATGCCTGAAAATGAGCATCATACCAACAGCCCAAAACAGAGTAGATGACCTGCGAAGAAATAAGCCTGAACACCGTAATGCCCTCTTTTCGTAATAAGTGACTGTTTTTGCACATTACTGAAACACCACAGTCTCGACGGACGTGAAGGTTCTGCTTAGACGAAGGTAGAAGACTACCAGATTTTATCCGAGCATGTTGTTGAAAGTGCTGGAAGTGGAAGACTATATCTCGCGTTTGGGGAACATGTAGAGGAACAGTTGGAGGAATATATTGAGATGCTCAAGGGAAACAGGTTACCCATCCAACTGAGTTATACTTGCAATTAGCAATATGCATGATAATATTTCGAAGTTAATGAGGGTATGGCTTACTATCCACATGAAATCCATCCTATCGAGCGACCTGCTAAACCCTCAGATCTGAAGCCAGTTTAACTTGTCTGGGGCACACTATACTTTGCGAATTGGTCAATAAGTGGAGAAAATGGATGGTTCTGGCTAGACCTTTCCGGTGCACGCTTCGAAGAACTAGTGCTGTGATTGTGGAAGATAAGGAGGCGAAAATAAATCTTTTTATTATTTACCTGCATTCTCCTTTCTATCATTCTTTTCGAGATGAAATTTCATAGTTTTACGTTTCATTGTTAAGATGAAAGCCAGTCTGTTTATTTTTTACCCACATATTCGTCATATTACTCTGTACTATTTCAAATAAATTGCAAATTTTATTTTTAACTTTAAGCAGAGTTCTTATTACAGGTGTAATTTTTAGAATTTTTTTAAATATTTTATTCTTGATTTCTGTTATAGTAATAGAAATATAGCATATAGTTATTTTGAGAAATGCGCATTTTATTACCAAAAATATTTTTTTTTTCCAATTGTACAACTGTAAATAAGAAATGTTAAAGTGACATTTAATGAATGAACGTTGATAATCTCACAGACCACAGTACAGCTAACAAGTCATGTACCCCTTTACACTATGTGGCTTACATATATAATATTTTACGCTCATTTCCTGTTATGACTGATGAGTTCCCAAGAGTTTGGCGAACATTTGTATCAAGTTTGCACTTCCTTAAACTGTGGAAACATGCTTAAAGGCCCTGAAATATTATTTGCTATACTGGAATTTTTTAACTCACTGATAACGCCACGGGGGGCCCAGGTCGTTCAGGCGCGGACTCGTGAGCAGGAAGTCTGCGGTTCGAATCCCGCCAGGACCGTCCTTCCTGACTGAGGTTTTTAGCAGGTTTACCTCAGTCCACATAAATGGCAAATGCCGTGGAGGTACCCTAAACTTAGACCAGGAGCGCTTCCTTCCTTTAAAAGTCTTTTCCCAATTTATCATTTCATTTCATTATCATCAGTGTCCACCACTTGTGGTGCCTCAGTAGTAAAAACGGGCATTAAACTCCATTCAAAAACTCACTGATCATTGTTATCATTTATATTTCTTATACATAAACTTCACAAAACGCAATGTTTAACACGTTGTGCTGGACAGCAAACTGATTATATTTAAAGGCAACCAATGTCCAGAAATGCATCGTTTGGGCGCTGTGGTGCTTCAAAGTATGATAACGCCACTAACTTAACAATAGTACATTTAACTAAAGGGGGTTTAAATTGCATTACCGTGATTACATAGCAGAAATGATGCACATGGTTAAAGACTTGTGGTGATGTGCGAAGTATTCAACGTGCCCGCGTTGGTCCAATGTGATAAAGTCCTCTGCTAAAGTTACAGGAGTCTAGAGACGGCACCGTGAACTTTCACAATATACATGTGTGAGAGGAAGAAAACCAAAAATCACGAGTGGCTTACAATAATCAACACAGTTTCAGTGCTGACATATGGGCCGAGGAGGAGGACTATATCGCACGGATCCACACAGTGTGAAATACTTCGCACATTACCACAGGTCTTTGGGTATGTGTCCCACTCTCTGCACCGCCGATATAGTCTCTGTAATCCCGTTAAACGTCCACATTTTCTACCCCTTTTGTAGGTAAATGCACAATATGGTGCTCTTCTTGAGATGGTGGAGGTTTCATAACAAAATGTGATTCACCATACCTAAGTCGTTCATATACTTTGATGTCCTACAGCGCCTAAATCTTGCATTTCCGAACATGAGTTCTTTCTTGTTAAAGTTTGCCGTCCTGCAAAATACACTAAGCGTTATCGGTGATTTGTTGAGACATCCTGTATAAATTGTAGAGTATATAAACATCCAGCAATATTGTGAATATACTGACAACAGTAGATATTTTCCTAATACGGAAGGACGGTGATAGTGTGACGAAATGTAAGATTTGCTACAACTAATTTTTGGATAAAAAGTATATACACATAGTATAAACATAACCCGAAATTCTAGGCACTGAGTAGGAGCACAATTTTGCTGCAGCTATGCGTGCAAGTTATTATTTTCTGTTTTACACAATAGTTTGTGTGCAAAAAAATATATGCTATTCAATATATTTATGGTGTTTTAGTGCATTAGCTGAATACATAGAAAATATTTACATTTTATATCAATCGTTTTGCCATAATACTTGTCATTCTACTATTTTAAATTCTAAATATATAATCAGGCTCGCCATTTAATTAAAATCCTTTTTAAGCATATTGAGAAATGCTCGTATATATGTACCTTTTCAGTTACTGTACAAAGCCCTTATTTTTACAAGTATACTTGCTGTAAATGAACACGCCTTAAAACGCTTGTTTCAAAGGATATGTTAAGTATATGAGATGGGTAGTTTGTTTCGAGTGCATCATTTAATGGTTCATGTTGCTTTTATATGTTATTATACTTAAATATGATACAGGATATCAAAACACATATTCAGTAAAATACAGTTAAAAACTTGAAATTATAAACATTGCCTTCCCCATCCTTTTCAGAAACAGAAGTTTTATGATAACATCGAAAATAAAAACATTTAAATAACTTTATATTTAACCAGAAAATTCTCGGTACTCCACTGAAGCCAACAACAAAAATCGTATAAATTATATTCCACTCTGGTCCAGCTGTGCATGCCTGCACCTAAGGTAAAATAAGAGCAACGTTCACTTCTCCAAAATAAAATAAGACAAATATCTGAATAACTTCAAACTCTTATTGAATTGCTTTAGTTTCTTTTCTATTTCCTAAAAATTAAATTTAGCATTTTGTCATGTTTAAGATTAAATAAACATACTATCTGGAATCGATATCAAAGTTTTTTTTCAGAGTTTGCAGCTTTATTTAAATCACAAACTTTCGTGAGACTTACTTTTAAACTATGGATTTAAAATTTAGTATCAGCGCTCACTCCTCTGGGAGAAAAGTTTTCTGGTAGAAATGCTAGAAGGAGCTAAGCGATTAGCAATGCTGCAATTCATTTTTGCGCACGAGCAACAAAATAGAATTAGTAAATGTGGGGATTTTACTGAATGATTCATTCTTCTTCTTGCAAAGTTTTGAGCTTTGCAGCAAGCTACTAAAAACGTACTGCAGTGTAGTCTAACGTGAGTGAAAAGCAAACAGCGTCGCACGCTTTAGAAAGTGTGCTTGGCATTTCTTTTCTTTTTTCGTTTTTTTTTTCTTTATTTACTTATATGTTTTTTTACTTTTATGTAGAATATTGCGGTCGTAAACATAATAGCCATATTTATGTAACATTTGAATAAGAGGTGGTGTTTAAACTATTCCATTCCATAATTCAGATTTTGGCCTTGCGTAATTTTAATTACTGCAGTAGTTGATTACACCGAGGATTAAAAACCAGAACAGGAAGTACTGTGAAATTCTCTTTCTCTACAATCCCGCTGAGCAGCGCCTTTATCCCCTCTGGTGTACATTACAATGAAAGGAATGTGTTGGCTTGGTATAATCCCACCTTCATAGAGAATTACAATCAAAATATATGAGTTTAATTCTAATTAATGATAGACCGTTTATATTATATAAGGCATACTAGAAAATTTATTTAAGTATAATAAAATATTGAAAAATAAAAAAGTTTTATTTTCGTAGTCTATGCCATAGAACCATATTATTTTCTACATTTTAACAAGAAATTCTTAGCTATAGAAGCAGAATTGTTACCGCAACTAAATTATTACATAAAATATAAATGTTTTGGTTAGTGCACAATGTTCTTGATATCTGAGAATTGCGGCCGGTACTAGTGCTTAGCTCAATTACTTTGAAATATATTTAACATGTGACGGCTGGAAATGAAGTATCGACATTTTCATAATCAGTAAACAATTTATTTTAAAATTGGAGATTTGTATATTTCTTCAATTTAATCTTCCGCTGTCGCACTTCTGGAAGACACTGGACTTCCTTAGCTAAACCGTTTCTGTTTATGTTTGAGAAGGAGCGTCCTACTGCAACACTGCAATGTGGTTTGTTCTGATTTCAGCAGCTAACTACCTCACTGTCCACCAATGACCCACCTCCAGCAGTGATTGAATCAAACCAACGTAATACGCTGAATAGACTAAATGTTGGGTTCCAAAGTTTCATTGCCATAGGTTTCTCCCAGACCTGCATGTCATTTCTTCACGTTCCTACAATGTACCACCTCAATTTTAATCATGTACACCGCTCAGCTTTATAAAATATCACTTTAGGACGGTGCAAATTCACACCAATACTCCACAGCTTCATATTCATCTGTCCACATATAGTGCACATGTGAAGCTGAGTGTGTTAAACAGCTATGCATTCCTCTACGCATGCTGAGAACTACAACGTCCTTACATGTTCATTAATAGCTTGGCAGTTGTTCACTACTTTCTTTCTAGTCCTCGTATTTACTTTTAGTCGGCAGCTAATTCCAAAACTGTAAGCATGAACTGTTCAGTCATCTATCAGGTGAAAAATGAACAGAATGCACAGGGTAGGTAATTGTGAAAAAGTATCAACATAGAGATAACTAAGGCGCGTACTTTATTTAATTGCAAATTATCTATCAAACCATAAGTACTGACGTTTGCAAAGTATGTTATCATTATTGTAAACTACACTACATTATTATTTATTTGTTCCGTATTATAGAAATGGGTTCCTATTTTGTTAAACTAATAACGGATATGTGCGGTTTTTCATTTTTACTTTTCTGAGGTAAAGAGGGGAGATCAAATGTCATTTAAGTGTCCAAGAAGACACTGAATAGCCGGTGTAAGGCATTTATGTAATTTTCATAAACAAAAGTGAAAGAACAATGTTGGTAAGTTTATCTAGGTTTGAATAACGACGAGGGTCCTGTAACTACTGTACAAAGAAACTGCCAAGAAGACACGTGAAATGAAAGTTTTGACAGTATTGCTTTCTGGTTTCCTCTCAAGAATTTTGATATCGTCCTTGGTACCCTATCAAGAAGAATGGATTGATAAGAATGTATGTATTATTTCATTTCAGGTAGATGTAAGTAAAGGGTTCTTGTAAGTGTGGAAATGCCACGAAAACCAGGAATTCTCGTTCGGACGGCAGAGGGATCTTTTGGCACACCATGGAGTAAACTTTTCTTTGTATTCTGGGGAAAGGAATGCTACCCTTCCTTCAGGTGGCACGCTAGCGGAGGCATTGATGTGACACCTGCAATCCGTTATAGGCTAGTGACCTGTAACGGACCTTGCTGCCCGAAATCGAACTGAAGATGAATCGCGGAGCAGATACTGTCAGAAAGTTGGACTAGCGAAAAGTAGCGAAACCTCATGATGTTATCGATAGCCTATAAGGATATCTAAATACATAGTGGCGCGACAATAGAGCTTCCTTTATCACGTGGTCAAGCGAGTCTTATACAGTATGTAAGGACCGATCGCACACATGAAATCGCTCTTTTTTGAGAATTAGTCTTAGGAACTCACACAGGAATAGCAATCTTCGTCACTTGGCTCCGAGCTTTACTTCTGCTCGGCACTTCGTCTTCGGCGCCTCTTCTTAGCAGTCAGAGCGGTCAAAGTACGTCGGCTCCAACGTCATTACGCAGAGATTCATCCTTAATCATCACGCCAGAACGTTCTTTGTACATAAAACTGCTATTTACCAAGCATTATAGTTACACGCGTCTGCCTACTGTCTGGTACGCATTTGTTGCTTCAATAAACGACGTCAACTGGCTGATAACAGCGTGTCCTTTCTCAACAAATACATCACCTTTAATTCCCCTCACTCAACCCGGCACTATCAAGTCCCAAAAACCAGCAAGGTCTCTGTAGTTCATCAACGCGGGAACGTACAGTTTTAACAGCGAATAAACTGAATGAAATCATTTAAAAATAGAGGAAGATATTGTTTGAACTTGTATCTGATAAGTTAAAGGCTCTCTACGATTATATAACAATGGTGTGAAGGACTTCATGCATATGTGTTCCAATGTTTAATGCAATGACAAACCAGGCTGTATGTATTATTTTTCCTTACCAGTACAGTGCATCTTAGAGCTTTGGAGCTTCTAGAGCTCCAGATCCGGCTCATTACGAGCGATACTGGAAAAAATCCGAAGGTAGTGTAACTTTTAGAGGTATAATAAGCCTCTCAAGCACCTCTGCATGATAGCTCAGACGGCTAGAGCGTTATGCTATAGTTGTAAAAGTAGTGGTATCGAATTCCTATAGTTGTAAAAGTAGTGGTATCGAATTCACACATACTAGTGTGTTTTTTTCTGCCGGAGTTAAAGGAGGTTTGCCATTATCAATGGTTTATTCTGTAATTTATTTAGTGCCGTGCACACAATGCGCTATAAATTGATATTTAGGTTTTTTCTGTTGGAATGAAAGAAGATTTGCCACCATTATAGTGATTTACCTGCCCCATTAATTATATTTATGAAAAGGTGGTGAGCGTAGGCCGTCAGGCCGTAGTGAGTCACACAGCAAAACCATTGGGTTCACCGGTTTCTAGGATTTACCCGAGGTTAACGTTAAAGTTAGAGTGTGTGTATACATTAATTAATTCCGAATTCCAAAAACTCAACGCTTGGTAAAAATTACTGTGATTTACCCACCCCTCTCAACTTGTATTTACGAATAGCAGGCGAGTGTACGCCGTCAGGTCGTGGGGGGCCGCAACAACCGATTTCTAGGATTTACCCGAGGTTAGCGTTAAGGTTAGTGTGTATGTATATAATATAAATGAAAATAATGTAACTAAAATAACAATAACTATCGATTACTAATAAGTGACTTTTTCTTAGTATTTTATCCTTTTCTAGTTATATATGTGAATTAATTGCGAATTCCAATAAATCAACGCTTGGTAAACATCATTGGATTCACTCGCCTCTATCAACTCGTATTCCCTTATCTCCCGTTTGGTTTAATAAAAATATAATACATGCAACATTTACACTGTTGGAGCTGTTGGAGCTGCTGGTGCTGTAGAGCAGTTACAGTTGCGTCGCCCGAGAAGCACTCTTCGCGTAAGGGCATGTCTCTGTATTCAGTAGAGTTATACGGTAAGAACGTGCACGCCACAAAGAATTCGGTGCTATTGTTAGCAGAATAGAAATATTTTACGCGTATGCAACATAATGCTTGCAGGGAGTGGAATGAATGGAATGTAGATTCATGCAGGGCTACTGGAGGCGCATACATTAAGTAGCATTGAACATTATTTAAACTGTAACATTTTATCATATATATAAACCATTAGTTATAACTCATATTTCTAATCTCTTTTTTTAATAGTGTTTAACGCCCGGCTTTACTACTGATGCACCATAGGCGGTGAACACTGATGATACATGAGTTGAAATGGTAAATAGGGAAAGGACTTTTTTTTAAAGGAAGGAAACGTTACAGACCTAAGTTTAGGGCACTTCCCCGGCATTTGACATTTATGAGGGAGTGAGGAAAACATGGAAGAAACCTCAGTCAGGAAGTACAGTCCTGGGGGAATCGAATCCCAGACTTCCCGCTCAACAGCCCACGCTGATTTGCACTTGCTGAATTTACTGTCAGTTCCCGTGCGTAATGTACTTAAACATTGACAGTCAGTGAAATAAAGGGAACCATTTTCAAAGAAAATATACGTACGAAGTGTTCGTTCTCGTTTATTGCGATGTTTTATACGCTGATCTAAGTTCGGAGCTTTTACAGGAATTTCAACATGTTCATAACACGTTTCGAGCATAATGGTAACACACATTCTTATTATCAGACATCTCTGTAATCAGCCTATTTCTTAGTGGCGACTACTCCATCTTGAAATTCGTTGTTGCAGAATATCAGAGGTAGTTGAAATCTGATTTTCTTTAAAATTATGTTATTTAGACATTTATTTAGTAATCATAACTGTGTTTATCAATTTATTCTGTTCGAGTTGATTATTATTTTCTATCCATTCTTAAGAATGTTAAATATGCCAATATCTCTGTCATTGCACATAATATTTTATGTATTTCTGCTTTTTTATATTTGTTTTGTCCTTTGGCGCTTATACTTGATTATTTTACGCAATATTTCTATTAATATTTCTGTTTCTATATTTTTAACATATCGTGTTGCTTACTGATTTTATCTCTTTTATAAATGTATGTATGTATATCATTATCTTGTCTATTACATAGTATATGTCCATTAATTTATGTTATGAATTCATTATTTTTAACTTGGTTATGTGTAAGAAAAGGTCTTATTGTTAGCTCTGCCAAGCAAAATAAACCATTGGTGTAAATAAAATGCTAAGTATGGTGGCGTAGATTTAGAGTTTCCCAAAACTGGTGGGTGCAAAGTACAAAGAACTTTAGAACTTTAGAACTTTAGTTAAGAACATTTCTCACAGATTCCCTTCTTACTCATATTGGGCTTATTCTTGAAACAAATGTTGAAATGACGCTAGTAAATACTCTCTTAGACATTTAGTGAAAATAACGTACGACAAAGGAGGGCGCACTGAGAATACATTAAACACAGAGATGTAGGACTAGGAAAAGGAAATGCCATCTCTTTAAGGTCACAGCTTTAGGCAGAAATTTGTGGGGCAGTGAGGCACGCAGAGTTGACAGATTACCCCCATGTGCTACCTCACTGGTGGTCATCCTGTCATGTATAAAGAAAATGTTCCTCCAAACATCGCATGCAGATGATGCATTCACGAGCTCTTAGTTCAGGTCGCAAAGGTCAGAGCATATTTATCATTCATGCTAGTAGAACAAGGATTTATCCCTTAATACTAACATCCGCTTTCTCTTACGCAAGAGACTTTAGTTTGCCACGATGAATTATTCAGATTACGAGAAGTGTATAAATTGAGTGGCTAGTACACACTGTCTAAAACGTCCGTGCTAATATGCTGGCATATTGAAAACATAGAAGAGATTTTATGATACCCTAAATTAAACTAAATCATAGAACAGTTTCACAGCTCTGATTTTACAAAAGTGATAACAGCTCTTAAATCAAAACCACCAATCTATAAAGTAGATACCGCCACGGGTAGCCGAGGTCGTTAAGCCGCGAACTCGTGAGCGGGAAGTCTGCGGTTCGAATCACGCCAGGACCGTGCTGCCTGACTGAGGTTTTTTTCCAGGTTTACCTCAGTCCTCATGAATGGTAAATGCCCGGGAGGTACCTAAATTTAGGCCTGGAACGTTTTCTTCCTTAAAAATCCTTTCCCAATATATCATTTTACATAGCATTAGTGTCTACCGCCTGTGGTGCTTCAGTAGTAAAAACAGGCATTAAACACCATTCATTCATTAGTATTATAAAGTGGATAGAGTCATTTTACACCTGACAGTTGCTTTGAGCCATCTTTAAAACTGAATTAACAAAAGAAAGGTAATTTTTAAACAACAGAAGATAATCAAATTAACCGTTTAGAAATTACATAATATTTTAGAAAATGGCAAGAATAAATTAATTAAAACGACTATAGTTATAAAAGTTTCTAAAACATTATTCACAACGTCCTCTACGTACTGGTTTATCGTCGAAACAACTGTGAAACCAAGGCATTGCTTCAATCATTTATATTTTTGTTCAGTGATCTTTTCGCAACATTTTTCATTATTTTACGCTAATATTCTGCGGAAAAGTACAAGTGTGCGAAAGCAAATGAAAGAATAAAATATTCTAAAGTACTGAAAAAAGCACAAGTAAAACTAAACAAAGTGAATAAAAAATCCTCTAAAGCACGTATACTAGCTATATAGCATCACTTTAGGTACAAATACCGATTGATTGATTGAGGGTGCTATGCACAGCCAGTCTGACCCCGAAACGAATTTGGTACACCAAAACAACTGATGTGGCTTTAAGGAACGCTGACTGTAGAATGCTGTCAGTTGTTTACTATTGGTGTATATGCAAGATTTTATACAAAACGAAAGACGTTATGTAAAGGGAGCTCTGACTTGATGTAAATACACCATGTGTATAACAAGCAAAGTAGTGGACTTCATACGTTCGGTATCCGAACTTCCATCCCTACGGGTGACTGACAAGAGGACATTGTCAGACGGATGTCACTGATTGAACGCAGAATTTTCCTGTTGAAAGTGAAAACACACGTGTGTCGGCGTTCTCTCTCATAGAGTGTTTCGCGGCGGAGATATCTCATTGCTTGACTGAATGTGAGCCGTACAGAGGGACCGCTATCTTCTTAAGAACTGAAAATTTCAGCTACTCCATGAAGCACTGAAAATAAACTTCACTCTAGTAACTTCTTCCGTTTCTTATTGTGGAGGAGAGAGTTTTCCGTGAATGTATTAACAAGTTTCTTGCTGGTGGTTGTAAGTGAACGATCACTTTTATATCATTGGAATTTTACATAATTCTTAACTTTAGTTCTCCTCCAAGCCTGGTTTTCCATTGACCCATGTAGGCCTTCGGCTTACCGCGACGGCAGAGAGTGCAGTATTGCAGGGAGTATGTGATCAGCATACCTCATCGTGCCGGTCGCTATATCGCGGCTTACTAGACCGAAGATAGCCACCTCTCCAACCGGTAGCTTCCCAATTGTCCTCACGAGGCTGGGGGTGTACCCCGTTCCAGACCTTCCAAACTTAGAAAAACTCCTAAGTAGGTACCGGGAATCGAACCCGACCTCCGGGCGAGCAGTCAGCAACGCTAACCACTAGACCAAGGAGGTGGTCTAGCTTTAGCTCATCTTTAACAAAATAGAATAAAAAGAACTGATAATTTTATTAAAATATTTCAATTGCATTATGTTGCCACTAAAATAATAGAGCCCTTTTATTATTTGGATTTAATTACATAAGGAGTGAGCTATTATTTTATTGTTTTCTTCATCAATGATTCTTAAAAACATTCTAAATGGAAGAAGAAAAGCTAATCTATAAAATACCACACTGGTTTGTTGCACTCCCTCTTTTTCAGCTTATGCTGTCACTTAAAGGCTCTACTAACGTTTCGAAAGCCCAGCAATTGATTTACTGTGCATTTGTTACAATATTTCCTATATAATATAAATAAAGGTGTGCAAAACCCCCACAGCTTACAAAATGCAAGAACAAACAGGAAAATGACATTAACACAGTTAGGTTATTTAAGTTACGGGCCGCAACTGTCAAAAGGTAGAGCTTCCGCAGGTAAATTATTATTATTATTATTATTATTATTATTATTATTATTATTATTATTATTATTATTATTATTATTATTATTATTATTATTATTATTATTATTATTATTAATTTTTACTCAAAGCATAAAATTAAATTATTTTTTAAAACTAATGGTGATAACTTGCACTAATCTGTGTTTATGCTATGTTTTAAATGGTACTCCCCAGTAACAATACATTGCTACATAGGAAATTTTCGTATTCATTTAACTTAACTTTTGTAAGAACTCGGAGCTAGGACACGTTTCTTGTCATTGGGAAAATCCTGTCTTTCGTAATTTTTAACAAGTTGGCGAACAATTGCTCTACCTAGAACACGATTTCAAGAATAATTTCTTCAACTCGCATCACCACTGCTCTCCCAGTATCCGTTTTTACAAATGTATAAAGCCCATTCTTCAAGTCTATATTTATATAGTGGAAATTAACGAAAAACAATTAGCACGTAGTTTACAAACAGTGAATACACCGAGTAATACACGAACACACAACCACTCGCTGGCAAAAGTCTCCCTGTACAAACTGCTATTGTCACGTGCATTATACGGCCTTGACGACTGGCTTACCCCACTACGCAGTCGATTCTGCCGGCCCGTCACTCAAATAAACTCACTGTATATTGGCGGTTGCACGGAACGTGTAGTGCGCTCCAGTCAGTGCGATCTGTGTGCGAGACATTAGTGAGGCTAGATCAACATAATTTTTTATTTTTCTCGGATTGGTGCATTTGGAAAAAAGATGAAAAGAAAAATGATAAGCTACTTTATCATGAAATATTGGAAATAGTTAACATGTTGGAATACACTCCTCCTCTATAGCGCGTCAGCCCGAGATTGGATCACAACCTGCCGCAGCGACCTCTGCATCCTTTACCTCCTCTTACGACTTTATTGATAGAGGACAGTATTGTAGGGGATATGATGCGTATTGCCGATCGCCTATCACGCGACTTTCTAGATCGAAGGACGCCACTTATCCACCAGGCAGCTTCCCAGTACGAAGTTGGGTTCCAGACCTCCCTAACTTAGAAAATTTCCTAAGCAGGTACCGGGAATTAAACCCGGTACCTCCAGGCAAACAGTCGGCGACGGCTACCACTAGACCAAGGAGGTGGTCGCTGTAAAATTTTACTTTGAACAAATTGCCTAATATTATAAAAGAGTTGTTTCGGGTCCCCTAGGGCCTATAGGAAGGAAAGTTAGTATATGGAAATTTCCATTCTTCAACAGTTTCACCATAAAAATTCTTGTTCGTTCTTTGACATCGGTCTGACAATGTCTCCTTCTGAGATTATACGAGGGCCATCCAGAAAGTAGGTTTACCTAGAGTCTTAAATGGAATGAAAACATATTTTCATGAAACCATGTTTTGGAACAGATACAGCAATCATTGATTACTTTTCAACATTTCACGGGAATTGAGACACATGTCATACCATGGGACCAGTTTTTGTATTCCTGTGTCGCAGGAGTCTGTCGCCTGCGATAAGAACCAGTATGTGGTTGCTGAGTTCCGTAATCGTGAAGCGACGATTCTGCACATTGCGCTGACGTACCAGTTCCACTGCGCTGTGGCTGTGGACGTTTTGACGACCGTTGGAAAACCTGCGGAACCAACGCCGCACTCTGTTTGCTTATACACATAACAAAGCTGACGAAAATTTCCATCGGCGCTACGTTCTGTGAGTTCACAAACTTAATCACAGACGTAACCACAGACGACGGTACGCTCAGAAATAAAAGCCGACATTTTCAGTTGCTACTATGCCGTTACTGCGAAAGAGCCTATGGTTGCATACGATTGCTATTTCCTTAATGTTTGGGGCATGCACATTTGACTTCTTTATGCATTGCCAGTTATCTATTGGCGGTGTGGGAAACTTAATTTCTGGATGGTCCTTGTATATTGCATGTTAAACATGGTTTTATATGCACGTGGTGTGCAAAATCTTTGACTTGGGGACTGGTCCTAAATGTTAATTCATAAATAACTTAAACATGTTGCCATAGATATTTGTTACAGCGCACTTAGCTAGAAATCAACTTGGAATGAAAAGATGGAGCTTTCACTCTTATATTTCAATAAATAACTTCGCTTTCGTTATACTAATCTTTATTTTTATATAAAATGAATTATTTGTTCATAAATTAAATACAAATATGAAATGTATAACTTTTCTGGTAATAGCAGCAAGCGATGTAGAAATTACATTTGGCTAATTCATATATTTAGTACCAGAACAGGAAGAAAATCATTTATATTAAAAAATGTACCTATAAAAGGAACAAAAATGATAAGGCTAACCTGCTAACACTATAGGAACGGTTTATCTGTTTATAGATATCAGACACAAAATACCGCCTGTGATGTCTCAGTAGTAATAAAGGGGCGTTAAACACCATTCAAGGGGGGAACACAAAATCAGGTGATTGCAGTTTCCCCACTGCTCTAAATGCTACTTTTCTACGATGCAGCAGAGTGGTATTGCCTCAACTACACTTTACGTCCACAATGTTGATTTTGTCACGCCTTCATAAATCTTTCATTAACGTCTGTAACAGTCTACAGAATCAGGTGGTACGCACAGTCATGCCATCTCAGCGACTACTGAGAAGATGAAGATAGATCACAGATCCTTTGGAAAAAGCATTTGTTAAAAAAAATACCGAAAAACATTCCTGACCATTTACCCGAATACAAATTTCCAATAATTTTTTTAATAAATCGGACTTTTCCCAAATAAATTATTCCGATCCCATCATTACGAATCCATTGACTGGAACATAATGTACATTTACCAAAGTCCATTCTTCATATTCACTGATTAAAAACACGCTGAAAATATTTATGTGCATGTATATATTCATAAAATATAAACATTGTATTGATGTCATTAAGTATTTGAAAATTATGAACTTACCAAATTATAAGTAAACGTGATACTGTTTGGAAAATATTGAAATGATCAACAAGCCTACTATTAGAACATATGTGAAACGAGGTACCAGATTATTATTGAATGGATTTATTCATTATGAAAGTAATAATTAAACGAAGGAAAAAACATGCTCAGATTGTAGGAAGGTAAGGGAGAATGCAATGCAAAAGTTATCACGGTAAGCCAAGGCATAGGTTACGAATTATTTAAAGGCAACATGCCTACTTCACATACTCATGCACCTAACAGAGAAGAGAATGAAGCCGAAATTTGTAAAGCTATTGGAGAAAACTATAAAAAAGGAAAGATTGATTGATTAGTGTTTAATGTCCGTTTTTACTACTGAGGCACCACAGGCGGTGACACTGACGATACATGAAATGAAATGATAAATTGGGAAAGGATATTTTTAAAGGAAGGAAACGTTTCAGGTCTAAGTTTAGGGTACCTCCCTGGCATTTGCCATTTATGAGGACTGAGGAAATCCTGGAAAAATCCTCAGTCAGGGAGGACGGTCCTGGCGGGATTCGAACCCCAGACCTCCCGCTCACGAGTCCGCGCCTTAAAGACCTCGGCCACTCGTGGCGGCAAGAGGAAGAGAAAGAAGTTAATCCAACATCACTGCCAGAATTTTAGAAGAATCCAAAATGACGAAGAAAAAAAAAAACTTTTCAAGGTGAAAATTTTCTTCTTTTTGAAAACTTTGAAACTTTGAGAGATGCTGAAAATCGTGTAATTAGTATTCGAAATATGTTAATATTAAGAAATACTATTCCAATATATCTGTTCGTTGGTGGAACTTTCAAAGTGAGTTCTAATATATTTACATAGTTATTCTCAATATTAGGCTCGGCAAAGAAAATTTCTCACAAACCTGAAACATTTATGCTTTTCCAATTAATTTATGCCCAAATGTCAATAAAATGTAGGAACTGTATAAACTAATTCTCAAAAAGCATCGAATATAGCCCACAGACTGCACATAAACATAGTGTACCCAGAAAGAGCAATGTGTGGTTTCGAGAAATACATCGTAAATAGGGAGCAGTGGTGCTTCAATATGGCACGGATATCTTTTTTTTTTTTTTTTTTTTTTTTTCATTTATCCCGGAATGCAAGCAGAAGGTCTGCAACAATAATACAAGGATTCCATATAATATATGTTATAATATATATATATATATATATATATATATATATATATGTTAATATCTATTTAAGCATGCTTCTAGCTCTCGCTTTTGCGCCAGAGAAGATGTTCATGACTGTTTTGAGGAACCCGGGAAACATGCACCAGATACCATTCTATCAGTTTTGCACTTCTTTGACAAATTAAAATTCTGGTCAACGGACAATAGGCAGGTTTCATAGTTACACACTTAATTTGTAGAATCAGTATGAAACCATGTTATCGAATGACCATCGCACAA
The DNA here is from genome assembly GCA_030762175.1 of Metallyticus violacea. Classification (NCBI taxonomy): domain Eukaryota; kingdom Metazoa; phylum Arthropoda; class Insecta; order Mantodea; family Metallyticidae; genus Metallyticus; species Metallyticus violacea. The sequence goes on along the minus strand of CM060846.1, from coordinate 94,403,423 downwards.
ATTATGTTAGTTACGGTCGTAAAACACAATTTAAATATGTTTGCTATCCTGAAAGAACTACAGGAGGAACAAAGTGACACAGAAGTAATGATAGAAGAGGTACAACTGGACAGAATGATCGCTCACAGCTTAAAAAGCAAAGGACATATATTCAAAAACTCATTCAATCACCATGAACTAGAATGATTATAAAAAGGAAAACACAATGCAAGTTTATCTGAGACGTATTGAATATACTTTCTCATTGTATATATCCCGATTAAAAAGAAATCAAGTACATATGGCGTGAAAGCGCTCAATAGTCATTCATTTTTTACAATTTTATCGGATTTGTTTTTAGGTTCGAAAAAGTTTGTTTTTGGTAAAAGTCATTCGGACAAATAGATTCGGGAGAAAGTTTTCAAGAGAATGTGTGCTCTAGGGAATGTACGGGAATCACCGAAACACAATATCAATACAAGGCTGTAACTTTCGGTTAACAGTAAATGATAAGAGTGGAGGATATTATAGTTTTCCTTTAGAAGAATAGCATATCAAAAGAGAACGTAATGCTAGTCATTTGGTTCAGTCATGTTACTGTGGAGAAGTGAAGCAACTTTACTGATGCTGCCAAACTCAAACCATCATTGATTCCCTAATATTTTGAGCAAATTCTGAGATTAAAGTGCATATTTCGGATATTGAACGTGGATTATACATACGCCTTCGTTGTACAAAAACCTTAATCTTTTTTGCCCTTCATTCAAAGTACACTTTTCCAGTCTTAAAAGGCTGAACTTTGCGATATTTATTCCATTAAGTTATCCCTTTTTTGTTACCATATTCTAGTAAAAAAAAAAGTAAAGGCGCAAAACTCTGCTCTATGTCGCACAGTGGTCGAATTGCATAATCTAGCGCAGCTTCGCTATTTAGTGATCTAGTTGCATAGCTGCTTCAAAGTTCTGTGATTTTATTATATTCATTCTGCCCGAGGGCAGGTTCTTCACTATACATTTTCTGGGGAGAGACACTGCGGTAACTTTCCACAGTGCTGGTAAGATGAGATGATGAAGCAATGGTGGAATGAGTGGTAGGGAAAACTGAAGTACCAGCAAAAAGTTTGTCCAGGCGCTGCTTCGTCTGCCACAAACCTCACTTAATGGCGTCTGGGTTTGAATCCGGATGTTCAGTTAAATAGCGATGTGAAATATAATATAAATATGATATGAACAACATTTCTACTAACCCTCATTCTTCATTTTTTATATAAATCATAGAAAAAATCACTAATCAATGCTACCATCCGATTCATTGCGCATTTGACTCTTCTCAATTTCTGCCTTTTGGAAATTTCAGCTACTGATTTAGTTGAGTTTTGTTGGCATCTTATCTGTAAGTATTTTTCTTCAGAAAATCTTATTCTAGCCATTTTAGATTCGAAGAAATGCACGAGTCTTTCGTTAAGGTGTCGTTTTTCCATCCTATATTTTGAAAAATAAAAAATTGTATCGGTTTTATCCTTTTATTCCTCAAAGTGGAAACTTCTTCACTCAGACCTTTAGTTCTTAAAACGTAAGAAAATAGAGTTGATGTATCTTGCAGCTTTGAATGCAGGAGATTAAAAAGCTCAGTCCTAGTAATTCTGCTACAAATTCGTCATACTGTTGGAAAAATGACCATATTTCAATAACAGGAAAGAACTGCTAATCAGTAAATTCATTAACTAAAAGTAAATAAGATAGTAAAGAATCTAGTCTGTAATTTGTTATCAATCGTCACTTTGCTCATAGTTAAATGTTTTAATTAAATTTTAAAATGTATATATGTTAGATAAGTAGATAATATTTTTGTTATTTGGCTACTTGAAATAAAAAAACTAAAATCTTTTTGACGTACGTAACAATATTCATCCTAAAATTCAGTTTACAGTTGAGAAAGATTGGTTATTTCCTTTTCTGCGTTTGCTCGTAGAAAAATCTAATGACGATACATTAATAACCTATTCATACAAACTGGTATTTACGCACAACTTCCAATCTTCTCCTCACAATTAAGAGAGCAGTTGTGAATATAACGGTAAATAGAGAGCTACCCACCTCAGTGACTGCACTTCGCTCAACAAACAAGCAATCACGTCATCTCAGTAATGGATATTTCAGGAAGAGAATTAACAGAGTTTTAGTACCCAGGAAGCGTACTATAACAAACAAACCTATACATTTGTTCCTTATATTCGGTAAATTTCAGAAAAAATGACAAGAGTACTTAAAAAGCATAATATAAAAAGGCATTATCAAACGACTCGCAAATGACTATCTTTCTTTTTCTCAGTTAAAAATCATCATCGCATCAACTTGGGGTTTATAGTACTCCATGGCAGTGCGGTAAACCCTGTATAGGACTGACGGGAAGCTGTATAATTACAAGAAAAGCTGAACATTGGTCATATCCAACACATAAAAAAAAAAAAAAAAGCAGTAGCAGAACGTTTGATTCAGACTAAATATCATGTAGTTTTACAAGATTGCATTACTCTCAAGAGTCATAATTTTATAGACAGAAATGTGTAGAGATTTTAAAAAAATAAAGATAATACTAATAGAGATAACAGAATGAATAAAATCTAGAAACCTTTCCTGGAACAGTCGATATCACACAGTCAATCAGAAAACAGGAGGTGTTCCTCTTTATCCTATACAACAGGCAGTATTTAGAACCTTGAATATCACTCTAAATAAGAGTGACACAGGAAGTTACTAGAACGAAACCAGGAAGCTAAAAAGAGATAACGGCCACTCCCAATATATAGAAACGCGCCTGAGATAATTGTTCTTTAATGTGTTCAAATAAAGAACAGCGCAAACAGTCGTAAAGAGTGGAAGCGACGACAAAAAGAATTCTCCATGAGGAATATTTTTCATGAATCATCGCAAGTAAACACATACATTCTTTTCTTTTAAATTCATATCGTATGATTTAAATAATAAAAAGAAATTTGCGTTTGCTTGTTAAACGAATCTAAAATAAAATGGACATTGAAGAATTTATTGAAATAGTGAAACAATACGAAAGTAATTATGACAAATGTAATAATCATTATTGTAATATAAAGGTACAACAAAATGCACGGATAGAAATTGAAAATTAGGGAAACCGTACAGGCTAGTGTCCATATATTTTAAAGAATTGCGATTTAATTATAGTTTTTATCATTTTAAAAGCATTTCGCCTTTAACAAAATACTGCAAAATAAACTTTGTGAGAACGAACCAAGGGAATATTCTTTATACCTATTGAAACATACACAGAAAGTACTGGGTTAGATTATATAACATGAACATATTTAAAGTACTTCCAGTGTAGTAATTGGTATACCATTAAAGAACAACTATGTTGTAAGTTGATTAGTATATGATGACGCAAAATTAATACATTTAAAGTGTACCAAATTTCCTTATGAAGCGTTTACAATTCTTTGCTGGTATAAATGAGAGATATAACTGGAAGGGAGAAGGTGTCTAAATAGAGATAATTGCCATCATGTTTCTTGTTCTTTGTGTGTTAAATAAAACATTGTAAAACCGGCACTTTGATTTCACCCCTGAGCAATGTCGATCCTGGTGGTGTAGTGGTAACCATACTTGCCTTCTAAACACAAGATCGCTGGTTCAAACCCGGCCAGGATCGATGATTTTTTCAGGCGTAAAAGTCCTAAGTATGGCTTCCCTCGGAAGGGAAGTAAATAAAGCCGTGGGTCCCGTGTCGTACATTTACGGCACGATAAAGAACCTCAAGCCTGAAAGAAGAGGCCTCTGAGAAAAATATGTCGACCGTTTCACGCCCTGAATAGAATGGGACTCTGATGACCTGAGATGTTAAAGATCGTTCGTAAATAAACAAATCAAAAAAAAAAAAAAAACCGCTGAGCAGGATTTGTAAATAACTGTGAGGATATAGCCTGTATAACATGCCGTTTATAATTATAGTAATTTTTATATCAAAGAAATGCATTGTGAGACGTTCACAATGATATTTTCTTGTCATGGAACAGACCCCACCAAATTAAAATATTCTCTAAACCTATTTCTAATTTCCATGGCATCTTATGTGCTATTTCCTCCATTATATTGAACCGGCTGTAAAGAAAGAGATTCAATAGCCAAGACTACGGTTCTTCAGAAAATAAAGTTACATGATCTGTCAAAAAATGAATCGGAACAATGTGCATATATTTAACATGCGCCGGCATCTGCGACATACGTCTTTAGTAAATTTTAAATTTTGCGTAGTTTTACCAAAGGCAACTACGTTCCTAGCCCTGTTCAATCTGTAATTTAATGTTTTTACCTGTTTTGCTCAGTTCATGTTTAGAATAGAGTCGAATTAAATCTTTACAGTAGGCAAAAATTTTCTTTTACGGTGTTTTTCCCAAAAATGAGTTTTGAAAAAACCTCAAATTACTGTTGGTTCGTATGAATGCTATAAATTTGTAATTAGGATCGAGTAAATGCAGAAGAGCTATAGAACATAATTATAGAACATGAACCACAATTAACTCGTGCTTGTCAACCATGCGATATTCTTGTCAACAAATACAGCAAGGAAAGTGCTACAGTTCTTGAAATTTGTTTGCAGTCATTTGATATGAGTAATGACTGCAAGATAAGTCATATCTGTTAAAGTAGATATATATTTTAAAATGCCAACTATTTAAATTATTTTCTTTTCAGTACAAGTGTGTAAAGATTCGTGAAATGGCTCGTTTTTAGAACGAGGAGCGGAAGTATAAGTGAAACAAAGAGAATATGACATTATGAAAATGAAAAGCAGGTTCTTTGGCCCATTTTGAAAAGTTTTAATCTCAGCAAAACACAAACGTTCTAGGGAAAAAAAAACAATCACTTTATTCGAATCAACAATAGACAACACAATTATAATACGTAATACCTATTTCAACAATTGTTGAATCCATAGATATATTACAGTTTTTCCCTGACGATATTATCACTAATAATATAGTAATCTGCACCCTGAATGCACATTATCATTAGCTTCATCATCTCCACCCATAAGTCAATCCACACTACACATTATTTAATATGTCTAACAACATCGCCAAGAGAAAACTATCTGCATCTGTTCCCTCCACTTGAATTGCCGCAGTTCTAGAAAATTATATTGCAAAAAAAATCTTTCTACAATTTTACAAAAAGATGCGATAACATATTTTGTTCTAAGTATGACAAAATCAGTGAAAACCTTGCCCGCCAATATACAAACATAAGTTAAAAAACGAGTGTTACAGGCGGTAACAAACTGGGAATGCTTAAAGGTAAAAGTTACCGCTACTCTTGCTCTTTTAGCTCAGATGTAGAAAAGCTCTAACTCCAGATATAGATCACAAAAATTGGTATACATATGTTTTAATTGGAAATTATTTTCATAATAATAAAAATAAATTCACTCTAAAATCACTTTTCATAAACGAGGAGACATTGAAACATAAATGTTTTATATTCTTTTATTAAATGTGGTTCAAGTATCTGGAATAAGTGCTAAAGCTTGGAAATGCTAATTCTACTTAACTTTTTTTTCGGTGCGTAACTGGTCCTGGTACTTTCGTCTCTATGGTTTCTTGAATCTCGTGACTCCAATACTTCCCTGTATTTTCACGTTTATTTGCTTCTTCACATAAAGCAGCTAGCATCCATATGATCTATGATACCAAATCTAAATTTTCGATTTGATTCTTCTAGATATGAGGAGCAGAGAAGAAGCTTCCATCTCTTCCGATAGTTTCGATTCCCCTTAGTGAAAGCAAAGCTATACAGTTACTTACAATAATATTTACGGCTAATATTCCATGATTAGGGGTGCTGATACATGTGCAGTTGACACTTTACGTATAGGTAGGTATTCATTTCTGCTTTTGGGTGCAATTTTTCCAGAATACATTGCACATTATTAAAGCTTTTCACGGCATAGCGGTCATTTCAAGGTAATGAAGAGAGTTTTCATCGGTCCTGGGAATAGACTCATTGTAACATCACACCATAGATAAAGTGAGTTAAACGTCGGTTATCCAATATTTAAAATGTGTGCTCGTGACCGTTGATGTTTGATACAAATCATAGTATTTTGTGCCAATGATAACAATAGATTTGCTTAGTAATACTTAATAACTAATTCATTGACTTTGGCAATAATGCACAGCATTACCAGTTATCTATTTTCATTTTAAGAATAATTTTAAAACCTGTAAAAGAAGTTACTGCAATTCTTACACCTCTCTGAGAAATAGAACTTAACGCGAAATTAGTTTTGGTATTTGATCTTTTAGTATGCAGAGGCATCTCCTTCGTATTTGATAACGTTCTACAGATTTTAGTGCTCAATAGATAAAAACATATATGTATATCAACCTGAACTATACCTATAATTCTTTCAGGGGCTTCAATCACAATAGGAGATCAAAAGTATTTGCAGTCTATGCGAAATAATAGAAGATAGATATATAGCAAAATTCCATGTACTCAGCACTAAAATAACCTGCAACACCAAAGCAGCGACATTTTTCAATGAGAAAGGAAGGAACAAAGGAAAAAAAAATCATATTTTAGACACGCGGTCATTTTGGCAATATGTTCATTGTTTTCTAATAGCGTCATAGATGCAGTGCATGGACGCGGCCTGACTTCACAATACCGACATGTAACAGACACGGCATGGCTTCACATTTCACAGTCGCGAGCGTGACGCGGCAATTGCACACCACCGCACCTGTGGATAGCTAAATTGATTTAACCGCTGCTGCACGATTGATTCCGTGAAGCGCAAACGAAATGTTCTTACGCCTGATCAGAATTCGGAGCTGTTGAATAAAATCGTGTTAGTTAGACAAGTTAATGGAAAAATCATCGCGCGCTACAACTTCATCATCTTCATAGTTCCAATCAGTCGCGACCCTTACCTCGACGATGTATGCCACCAATTATCATTGTCACCAGTTACCGAAGTTTCATTTTTTATATTATGAACTACCAGATGAATGTAAAGTGCTAAAGTACTGAAAATAAAGTCTGTATTTAAAATTTTAATTATTAAATATACATATGAAAATGCATGAAAAATGTTTGTGCAGCATATTTTTATATAATATACAAGTTATCCGACAAAATCCTTTATTCCGCACTGATCCCTAGTTGTCAGATACTAGAGATTTTACTGTATTTGCTTGCGTTATCTGACTATGAGCACCGTCTCAGTTTTCCCGAGCGCCCTCAAATATGGAGATGGTAATGCTGAAGAAATTTAATTTAGTTGTACTACTTTTATATTATGTGCTTTCTTTTAAATAACTTATATCGCATACAATAAAGTTAATATGTATCAACTAGCTACTTTCACTCGGAATTATTATTTTCTATAGAAAATAATTTTGTGATAAAAGTACGAGATAAAAAAGCTAGCTATACTGAGTTTTTCAAAAGCACCACACAATTTAAATTAAAATTAATTGCGTTTATTTGAAAATAATTAATATTGATAATATTTTTCTTTTTAATTATTTTTTCAAAAGCAATTTTGTTGTTAAATCAACCTGAAATAAGAGAAAATTGGGAAAAAGAGTTCGAGATTCTGTGCTGATAGGGTATGGCTAAAAAAGCAGTGTAAACAAATGCCATCAATCCTATCGAATTAATGTACGAAATAAGTGTGAAATATTTCTTATGTCTGAGTATACATAAACTCAATACAATTAATTTATTCTCAAAATGTTGTTTCGTATGTGTGTAAAAGTAAAACTAAATTCTATTGTGTCAAAAGATGCAACAATGAAATTTTATTTGCACCAAAAGTATCATACGATTCGTTCATAACGTGAAAGAAACGTTTATTTTTAAATATTTTAGATAATATCAAGGCTTTCACAACAAAACTATAACGATTATTCTTTTAAAATTTAGAAATTGGCATGGTTGTGGTTTTCCTAAGAATTTTGATTTAATTTTGAAATAATGCGTTGAATAAGCTTAATATGTTAAAAATACTGAATTATAAAGGCAGAGGAGGAATATTTGACACTTCAGCAGTACTCGAGAGCTGTTCGTTTGAGCTTAATATGGGTACCTTCGGGAGGAAGGGTTAATTGAGGTGGAAGCAGGAAGCAGTAACCAGGGGCAGGTGAGAGCTGGACATAGACAGGTCACTTGCCGGCGGAGTCCCACTCAAGAATCTCAAGCATCTCAAAGATACCGCTTCCACACCTGAGCCGGGGCAGAAACTTTTCGAAAGCACAAGCTATCGCCACACTGTACACAGCATCAACCCGCTTCGCTTCGCCTGGAAATGTCAACCAACGGAACAAAATAAGGTGAAATGAAAGAGCGGAAAATTCGTGGAAAGTAAATAAATATGTCTACCAGCATTCACCTAAGCAACCAGGGGAAACCACGAGAAAACCGAATGTCAGGATGGTCAGTCTGAAGTAATTTGAGCCCTTGGAACCTCCAAAATGCGATTCCTAAGCATATCTAATCATCCTACCAAGCCCACACTGGATAAATTTCTTCTATCGGTATGAAATATACCTGTCACTTTTTTTTATTTTTTACTTACGGACGCTCTTTAACATCTCAGGTCATCAGCGTCCCATTCAATTCAGGGCGTGAAACGGCCGGAAAATTTTGCTCAGAGGCCTCTTCTTTCAGGCTTGAGGTTCTTTTTTGTGCCGTAAATGTGTGACACGAGACCCACGGCTTTACTTCCCTTCCGAAGGAAGTCATACTTAGAATTTCTACGCCTGAAAAAATCCTTCGATCCTGCCCGGGTTTGAACCCGCGATCTTGGGTTTAGAAGACAAGTATGGCTACCACTACACCACCAGGACCGACACATAACTCTGTGAAGAACCCTTTTGTGCATAAGAATATTCCAAGAAACAGGCGTATGGATAGTTCGATTACCAATAACTACCTCAGTGTGTCTGTGTTTGCACTTGCGTTTCATCCGTTACTTTCTAAATGAGACATACTCCAAAAGGTTTCAGTTTGCAAAACGGAATTTATGTAAAAAGTACCTCCTTAGTTAATATTTAAGGATTACTTCCTTATTCGTTGGCATCACTTCTGCAATTCGCTGATCTCGATGAAATACAAAGCAGCACGTGGTCCTACATTCTGGCTGCTTTGTTTTCCATTCCAGGAAAACTGCGGAGTTTTGTAATTTAAGAAGAATAAAGCAACTCCAGTGCAAGGTTGCTTCAGCATAAAGATGAATGTCCGCAGAAGGGGAATGCTTGACAATTCGTGACTAGGAATTACAACTCTTTCTAACTACTTTCGTCCCATTATCGGTTCTTTAGCACGTGCCAGTCGCGAGTTAGTAGAGCGTGTGTGAGCATTAACGTGCTGCATGTGCTTGTTCTGCATTAGTCATGAGTTCAAGTGATTAAATACAATAACATATAAATATGTTATAACTTTGTATTGCTTTTGAAGAATGTCGTCATTTTTCATCATATGATGATGATGATGATGATGATAATAATAATAATAATAATAATAATAATAATAATAATAATAATAATAATAATAATAATAATAATAATGGTGAGAATGCATCTTAATACATTCTTTGGAAAAAATCTGGCCCATGACTGAAAAACTGTTAACACCGCACTAATTTCAGTCTACCCCTCAGGTACAACGTTCTTTAACTGCATAGAACAACCCAGGGATTATGATATTAACCAATGGCATGTGGTCTTTAACTTTTTCACATAAGCTGTATAGCACTTCGCTGCTCATTCAACACAGATTGTGCTCTGGTGATATATTACTCGCTGAGCTCCCCGGAGGTCAACTCGCTATGGACCTTCGGCGAGATTTCCAGTGAGAGGATTACCTAAAAAAAAAGTGAAAGCTTCTTAACTCCTGTGGGAGGTTAGCTTTGATATTCCAAGGGAACTCTGCTATAATTGTATATGGATAAATGGTGCACTCTCTTATGATAGTAAGGTGGGAAAAATGAGAGTGTTGTGTAATCATTTAATGGTCGTCTGCAATGAGAAATAAGGAATTTAGGACGCCATATGCGGTGGGAAATAAATATGTGATAAATTGACTGAGATAAAAGTAAATTGACAATTAGGTATTTATTTATAGGTAGGATGAATTTTTTCGGGGTTGGACTTGTTTGGTGTTGTATGGTGGCTGCGGAAGTCTTCCTGGTGTCCCTCTCGCTCCTTGTCTCCACTCGCTGATCCGAAGGTCGAGACTGCGTCGTGATGTCTCGGTCCCTTCTGCTCCGGCTTTATGAGACTTCACACTAGTGACTTTTCTCGGATCGAGGAATTTGAATAGGTCTTTGTCATGTGAACGTAGAGAAAACGAGTTAGGTTCATGCAAGACTTTTATTTCTGGTCCACTTTTACACTCAGGAGTTAATTTTCTTAATGTTAGTTCTTGGTAAGGAACTTCTACTTACGCACTGACTGCTGTTATGCTATCACTTCTACTTTAACTAAAATTGCTACTCCCGCTGTCGCACTAACTTACGATTTTAACTAGGATTTGCCAACAAACTTTCACACTAAAAAACTACCTTCCAATTCTAAACTACCCACTGACTTAATTCGTCTCTTTAACTCCCAACTGCAACTGCCTTAATTCTTCTCAATCTAATCGTTTTATTTGGCGACAGTCTGTCAGTCCATAAGGATGCTTCCTGGGTCTTAATTCAACTATTTATTTTAATTATTCTTCTATACTACTCATTGGCTGTTTGATACATTTTATGTTACGAAACCTTATGATTGGTAAAACTTCTTGCGTTTCCTCTGGCTAGAGGTGGGGTGTTACCATCTATTGCGAGAAAAACATACCGTTGTTTTGCATTTCCTGTTTTCCAAGAAGTTTGCGTAACATGTTTTTTCCTAGGAAGTGCAACAGTCGGTGTTCCTTTGTGTCTTACATAATAGAGCCTAACGGGAAATGGCTAGTTTCAGAGTCACCATGGTTATTGCAAGAAAGAGGGATCGAGGCGTTTATGACTCTCATCCGCCTTTTCTGCCTACAAAAGATTCTGTTTTTGCCAAATTGACGGCTTCGTGAGATTTTGAAAGATAATTGTCTTCCATTTCTCGTTTACAAATGTTATGCCATCTAATTTTCAATATTAATTTAATATTCTCCTTATCATAGTAACTACCCGGGTGATTTGTGTGGGATGGGAATCTACTGCTTCAAAACACTAAAGTCAGATGTTTATTAATAATCCATATATAGTTGAAAGTTTGAATGGAAAATAATAGGGCCAACTATTTCATTAATCAACGATCGTTTATTATCACTCATGTGTTTCTTCAAAATCCGCTCGTGTTGTAAGGAGATTAATTCAAGACTAATTCCAAGGTTATCAGCTATCAGATCTTGTTACAATTCATAACTTAATTAATATTCTTCATGAACCGGGAGGTATTAAAGTTAAGAAGAGAGGTAGACATGTATAGTGCTTATAGAAGAAAATCTGAATGATATGGAATACCGCTTGTAGAAACCCTCTAAAACTACTTCGCTGTTTTTTCCAGAAAGCAGAAATATCCTATATTTCCTTAAAAGTGATTATCAATTTACAGTTAAACCCCCACGGGTGGCCGAGATCTTTAAAACACGGATTCTTTAGATAGAGATCTGGGTTCCGATTCCCGTCATAACTGTCCTCCTTAATAGATATTTTCTAGGTTTTCCTCAATCCTCATATATGGTAAATGAGGTATGTATCTTAAACTTGAATCTGGAACGCTTCCTTCATTTAAAAATTCTTTTCCATTTATAATTTCATCTCGTGTATCATCATTGTTCACCGCCTGGGTTATCTCAGTAGTAAAAACGAACTTTAAGCATTATTAAAAAATTCTTAAGCTGAAAATAATAAAATTGCGGGATAAGAATTTAAACTGGGTGATCCTGTAACCGGAAATAATTTTGTCAATGAATTTTGACTCTTAGTGCATGATGGTAAAATTGATCTTAACCTCATTGTGTTTTCCGACGAAGCTTGGTTTCATTTCCATGTATAGAGGGTGAAAGGTAACTCAGTGCCATTAATAAAATATGTGATGTAGTTTTATAAGTGCAAAAAGATTTTATCTTTTTATCTACATTTTAGAGTTTTCCAGAAAATAAATATTTTATGTTGAAACATATGGCAAGGCTGCTTAATATTCTGCATACTTAGCTCATAAATTCAGAAAACATAACTGGAGATACTCAGTGCATTCTTTTTTCAAAACCTTACTGCAAAAACTAGTGCACAGTATTGCTCACTTTTTTAATCTTTGTTACCATCAAAGCAAAATATTAAGTTCATTGATGTAATATCTAATTTTCCGACAGATTCACCTAAAACATTTTTTTCGTCAAAACGCCTATGGAAAAATAGCAAAGTACATTATTTGCACTATTTATGTTTATCCATTATTATAACCGTAATATGTGTATTCCGATCCATTAATATAATACAGCACATTAAAGATAATGTAGATATTCTTTTTCCGGCCAACAACACTTTAACAGCCAAAATGGCATTAGAAAATGTTGTACCACTATAGCATGAAGTTACCCCATAAAAGTATAGCACGGCGATTCCTCCCATCCTGTATGTTAATTGGAGTTACTGGAGTTCCGATGAACTTAATTTGCTTCATAAGAAATGCCCTCATAACCAAAATGTAGTAGATCAATGCTTAATTAGCTGTGACAGAATAATAGGTTCAGTTTTTTTTTTTTTTTGAGGAACAATGAATAGGCATAGATAAGTATATATATTGTAATTTTATTGTGATTGCTGAATTAACTATGAGAGAACGTAATATTGGAATTTTACAGCAGAACTCTGTGACGGCACAAACAGCTAATCTCTCTGTACAGGCTGTTCACGAATATTATCAGTAACAACATATGACCCGCTCAATCTCCCAGCCTTAACCCCTGTAAATATTAATTCGGGGAACATTAAAAGGTAAATGGTACAGGAAAAAGTCACTAACCTTAGACGTTCTGCGTCAAGAGATTAATTCAATTTCTGAAATAGAAATGGAAATTTTCCCAAACATATGTCAGAAATGTGTGGAACATGAAACATTTTCTTCAGTGACATGTGTGAATACATGTTTTTATTATACCAAATAAATGGATTTTTTTAGACTTACACCAGTGTTGTAAGTTTTATGAAAATGTTTTTGTACTGTTTAGCCTACTTTTATTAGCCTACATTGAAAAGGTGCTACGTTACTAAGTAAAAATCTTCTATAATGAAAGATAAGTTACCTTTTCGATGTTTTTGAACGATTTTTTGATTTGAAACCAAGTAAATTTCCAGTCGTTTTCTATTAATGCTGTTGATTTGGAAATAGGGCTTCCTTGATGCAAAAAACCTTTCAAAGAACTTCATTGCCCCAACAACATAGGAGTAATCTTGAGATTACGGAACAAACTATTCTCAAAGCTACAGACTTTTCTTGTCTCTCTGCTTGTAGCTATTGTTTGACAATTTTCAAAGATGCCGCGAGGGACTTTTTCTGCCTTTAACCCAACTGTTACCTGAGGCGGAGCGTTGCGCTCGTAATCTGTCCAGAGTTGCCATTCGTTGACGTACCCAGTCTCTATATGCTGTTTATTTCATTGTCACTGTACTGTAATTATTACTCTCTCATATTAGTTATTTGTTATCACGCTAGCATCGATAACATGTCGTTATTAAACTTAACAACATAATTGCCATCCAAACAATTACTCTTTCCCTTATTCTTTACATCTTGGCCACTTATGGAGTTTGAAATAGAAACAATGGTATCACAATAGAAACTACAAATTTAAAGGGTCATCAATAAGTTACTCGGCAGCCATTGTGTAGCAGAAATTTTACTAGGGGAGCAAATTCAGGTGGCAGCACTGACCGCACACTGAACGTAAAGTTATTATCTTCCCTTAACCAGGCAAGCACACACTTCAAAGTCCAAACCTTAGCAACGGTAAGCGAATTACCTGCAAAAAAAAAAAAAAAATCCAATTTCAAGAAAGAAAGAAATGAGAAATGTAAACATACCAAATTTCTTCTGTTCACCCGAGTGTGGAGGAACTTTCCATGATCCATTACTTGCACTTTTAAAAATTGTGATTATATCCAACATTTTAGAGCATTATTCCAAATATTCTTGTGATTGCAATGGAGGAATAAATTAATATATTTTGACAATGCATCTTCTTTACGTTTCTTGGGTCTAATTTCATATCTTGTAGAGAGCGTTTTCCTACAATCAGAGCATTAGAATTATCGCGGCATATTTAAAATACTAAAACATTTCATGTGGTTCGTTCCCCCTAACTTTCTCTTTAAGAGAAACAGTTTTCAAAAACCTTACTTTTCTATTACAAAAAATATCATAATATATCTTGATTATAGATTCCTGTGCCTCTTTGTAGCTCTGCATTTATTACAAAGAAATTAATGCACATTGTTATCGGAAAAATATTTCATAACTTACATATTTGCATATTGTAATATGACTGTACTTTTCAGTTTTTATGAAGTACAAATATTCTGAACGTAAACAAATTCACTCTATTCTGTTTGTTCTTTAGCTCTTTTTTTTTTTTTTTTTTTTTCTTGTGAAGAGAAAGGAATACTTCGGGTGGAGATACTACCTGTCTCGAGCATTAGCACATGCGTGCAGTATGATTTTTACGTAGTTGAAGTTTAGAACTCTTACTGCACAAACGATGCGATGTTAGATATGGAGGAAATTTATTAAATAACAGTACTTTATAACTATTTCGTAAGGTTACTTATAAAAACTGATAGTGCCTTATTTTTTATAGTAACCCTACTTTGAAACATGCTTGACCGTACCTGTTCAAGAGTGGGGAGTAGTTTTCACTTACAAGATAGCTCATTTCCAGTTTCAGAGACAGAGAGACAGAGTAAAATATTTTTGACTTGTTTCAAGTGAATTATTACGGTATATACTTTAACTCGTCATCTTTACTTCTTTCATAAATGGAAAGCATTCAAGAAATCACTAATTATTGATCAAGCTATTTCATTTGTATTGATGTCATATCATTTAAATAATTGAACGATTTAGGGAGAGTTCTCATGGGTTATGGCGCAGGAGTGACGTTTCAGGTTCCCATTATGTATGCAATCCTCTTGCGGAGTTTGGACATTTAGACATGAAACATGCGAGGCTCTTCGCCATGGTTCAGACAAAAGCTTTACCTCTAAGCTGATTTCTATTTCGCAGCATCTGTCATTATGCCTGTCAAAACCCGCCTTGGAAATGGATTCCTTTGTTTCTCCCAGATGACTCGGTCATATTGACGACTCGGTCGTATTGGGATATACTGCATTTGCTTCTTCATTGTTATTTCCATAATAAAAATAATGTCTTTCACCTTTTTAATACCAAATGTTTAAAAAGTTAAGTGATTAATAAATGTATGAAAAACAAGATATGCTTATAAAAAGGTACAGAAATTGGAGTTATTACCTTCATAACCGCACAAATCCAGTAGAACGATTTTGAAAAAAATTAATAAAAACTTAATGTCTCTTGAAAATGACAACTTGAAAATCTTATTTTTCCCTAACAAAACGTTGCTTTATCTTAAATGCCGCCAAATATTAAAATCAAATCATTTTTTACTGTAATAAATTCATGAAAATGTTTAACTTGCGTTGTTATTGGGGCTCATTAGTTTGAAATTGATGTCAGATATTAAAATGTTAATTTGAAAGAGGAATATGTTCATTTTGCGTGCAACAACATTTGATAAAAGACATTTTACATAAACTCAATCTTTATTTTCTCAATAATATCATACGAGATACAAAAAATAAGCTTCTATATTTCTTGAATCCCACACATCACTTCCTGAGTCCTCATTTTAAATTAAGTTGCTTTTCAGGGAAAATTGAGGAAATATGTTTTATAGCATCCCTGTCTTTATCATCTTGCAGGAGAAATTTCATTTGTGTGCGCTCTTTCCGGACTAGTTTCATCAAACTCAGCATTCTCTTTAATTATGACTGTTCCTATAACTAATCCTTTGAGCATTTACTCTCTATTATAATATTGAATCTATATTAGATTATTTTGTAATACGCTACTTTCCCTTTATCTTGCTGTTTAGCACCGGGAAAGATTTTTTTATCATTAGAAAAATCTGTCTTAAAAGTTTAATCATATATTAAACACTTTTTATTGGGTATGCTTTTCATTGGGCCTATCCAATCTTCAGCTATGTATACGAATCCTGTTTATGTTTACTTAAGTCAATTTGAGCGAAGTTCTGATCACACAACATAACTTTGAATATAACTAAAGGTCTGGCACATTTATATTGCCACCATACCTCAAATTGATTCTTTCGGATTATTTCTACTTTGACCCTCAGTGTTCTGAACTGACCCCATCAATTTCTGCTATGAGGCATGCTGGAAGTGAATGTATATTGTTTCAAGCCATAAACTCGTGAAATTACAAGAAGAAATGCGGCAAGAATTTGAAACACACTCCAGATGTGCTGGTGAATGCTTTTCTACAAAATGGAGACTTGTGCAAGCATCAGCCACTCTGTTTACTCCCTCGTTCAGTTGCGACATGCAAATTCAGGCGATTTCCAACACACTGGAAACGCTCGACAAAACTCTGGCAGCTTCAATTCGTAACCGTCAACCACGAGTGACACAAATGTCTACGTACTGTGTCAACTACATCCAGATGGTTCACTTGCTGACCGACATTTGATATGGACATAAAAGTGTAGTGCAGATTACTTTTGAGACTTAAGTTTTACTGATATCTTAACTACAAACTGTTCTTTAATAACACAAAGACAGAAATAATGTTTTATCTGGTACAATAAATTGCTGCTAATTTTCAGCGTGCAGCCATCAGCGAGGAAATTATCTGTTATTATGACAAGCAATTGGCATGACATTGGCCTAGTGCGTCCTGTGGATAGCTACAGACGAATCCATAAATAACTATCGGTACAACCATTTATGTACTGTTAAATATTTCTTTTGTTATGCAAAATAAACAATATAAATATAACATTTATCAAAGAAACAACATTTCTTCGTGAAGGCAGGTTTATCCCAGAGCAATGAGAAAATACAAATTAAGAAATGGTAAAATCTGTTTTCTGGAGGAAATTTAAGTGGAGTGCAACAGAAATACGAGAGTATGAAAAAATAAATGCACCCATTAAAATAAACAGACACTTTTTCATAATTTAACTGGCACTAAATACCACATGGGAGTAAAGTGCGATTAATTATTCTTCACTTAAAAAGTATCATTACTTAGCACTCAGGTCCCTGGAATTGAAAGTGTCGAATACATTTGGAAAAAAGTCATGAATTGTAATAAAATATTCCCTTTTTAAGTGTTTTTTTTCTAAATTTTACCCCACCTTACTTTCAGAACACCTCCTAAACTTAAAAGTATATTTCGCAGCAACCTATCTCCATTCAAATTACCCCGTCCGGTCCAGGCTCATATTCTTGCCAAGGTTCTAAATGCGAAACCTGTGCGCTAATTATGCTATGTCATTCTTTCCACAGCTCCAGTTTATCTAGAGAATTTAAGATTACTTCGTTTGTTAACTGTGCTTTAATAATTTATATATATGCTATCTTGTAAGCATTGCAAAACATTTCATATTGGTTTAACTTCTACTCTTATTTTGCTCCGTATGAACAATCTTAGACGTTCTGTTAAAACCAAGTCACCCTTACCGGATGTGCAACATGCCCTTATCCACTCTAAGGAATTCGATTATGCATTTAATTTTAGGCTTACTGATGCGTTTCCGAATCATTTCCCTGAAAGTTACCTCAGAGATGGAGAGTGAGAGAGAGGAACTATATTTTTGCAGAAAGTGCTTACATCGCCGGACTTAAGTCTTATGTATTAATATTTCCCATTCTACTTTGTCATTATTGTTTTTAATTTCAATTATTAATATATTTCTCTTCCTTATTTCCCCCAATCTTTTACCCTTGTTGCTCATTATTATTATTACTATTATTATTATTATTATTATTATTATTATTATTATTATTATTATTATTATTATTATTATTCTGTTTCCATACATTACGCTACCTGTGAAGTTCAACATTTACTTTTATCACCTTCATTTGTCCTCTTCTGCCTTTGAAGAAGAAAACAGGTGATAGACATGTAGCGATATTTGTGTCACTATTTAAGTGCTTTTATTTATTTTTCCTTCTCTAGTACTTATCATTTTAGGTACTTGCTCAAAAGATACTTTATTTTAAAATCTTTCATATATATACACCCACGGAGTGATGCCAAATTTATGGACAAAGGTCATTTACTTTTTAGGTTTTGAATCTAAAAAGATCATTGACACCCATGAAGAAATGAATAAAATATAATTTATACCAAGGAGTTTAAGAAATATTGCAAAAGCGAAAGCTAAGTAGTGTAACAGATATAAATAATACGCAATATCACAGTGTATGTTGTGAGCGAGTGGTTGTTCATTGAGTAGCTTGCATACAATGTGCATTTTGTCGAAAGTTTAATTCTTGAAAATTTCCCGAAATTTTACGCGAACAAATGAAATTAGTCGGAAACGTGTATGTTAACACTTTTTCTTTTCCATTGCCATAAAGTGGCATTATATGACTCCGTTCAATGACGTGAGGTTTAGCATTTTGTGCTGGCTGAGTTATGAGAGATGACATCATGAGAAGAGTTGAATGGCAAAGGAAACCCTGTTATGCGTCTCCCAATAATTCACATTAGAGACTCTTACTCCAGTAGTCCCAACATGTATTCTGACTAAGTCTTCTGTGCCACACCGACTGAAAGAAAATATAATTTTTTCTCATTCTATAATTCATCGTATACAACTTAAGCATGAGATTCACTGTACAATTATAAAAATTGTACATCATTGCCTCTTGCACCACTCCAATAATCTACCTATCAAAGTTCCTGAAGACATATGTAAAATGAAAAATAGCTCAAAATATTGCTTGCTTTGGGACTTTAAAATTACTGGCTTTGTTATACGCCAAGAAAGTAGAAAGTTTATTATTTTAATTGCCGAGACAAACTTTCAACGGAAGAGAGAGTAAATGTAAAATGTCTGATGTTGGTCAACAGTGTGGTTTTCTTATCTTGATTGATGATATGCAAAATATTTTTCTGATCCTTCCCCTTTACTCCGTTCTCAATCTCTCCTCTTTCGACTAGGATATATATTATCTCGCAACTCCTAATTATAGGTATTTTCATAGGACGTTGTAATATATTTATTAAAAAACTTATTAATGAAATCAAGTTTTCTAATGATAGCATATTAACATCTTTTATTAATGGTCCTGATTCGCTCTCTTACTTACAGGAACATCTTGACATAGAATGTTAACACTCTATTTTCAAAGAGCTAGCAGCTTTTTTGCGCAATTTTCCCAGGATTTTCCTGTTTCAGTTTATATATAATTTACATTTCTACAGAAGAAGTTTCTAGCTATATTTCGTAAGCAACTGCTGTAGCTGCACCCATTACGAAGATGCTCTACAAGAATTCTTCCGCTAAGTTCCTAAACTTCAGATTATATTACATCAATTGGTTTTTCAATTCCATAAAGGTTCTTTCTTTTCTTTAAGTATGTATATATTTAATTTCAGATGCATGCATTAAGTCATAACACGTGTTACTGTGATAATAATGCTTTCAGTTATGCTAAACCAGCCTGAGCAAATGCTATACGAAAATCCATATAACAGAATACTGCGAAGTTGTCATGCCTACAACGAAGCTGAGGGACGCCATTTTAAACAGCTGTTGAAAATGTTTTCGCAGTGTAATAACGTTATTAGGTCTTATAAAAGATTCTTAAGTTTCTTATTCCATTTTCATAGGTATCCTAAAACAGTTGTGGCATATAATCACTGAGAAGTATCAGAACCGAAGAAACGGTAGTTTTTAAAATAGCATAACTTTGTATTATTCCGGACGGAGTTACGTTTACTACTATCCTCATCATTGCATACACGAGGACTAGATGGAATTTATTTCAGAGTACTGCTGGAACTTTGGAAAGGTTAAAGGCAAAGCCAGTGCCGCAGTAGAAACACACACACCTTTTGTTAATTCTCCCTTCTAAAGTAAACCAGTGTGTTGCATAGCTGGACCCACAATGGACCAAGAAGCAGTTTGCTGTTATTAGTAAATGGTATAAGTGAAGCTCTCTCTTCTAATCTTGCTACACTTTCAGTCTAAAAATTATAACTGACCCGTCCTTTTTCACACTTGGCTTTCAGCGTTTCCTTGGCTTTATCGATGCGTTTAGCTGCTTTTTTTTTACCCTTATTACGTACATTATTTAATTTATTTCAGCTCTTCGAATTATTTACCCTACAATATGAAATATTTATAACCTAACTTTATTAACAAAGACTGTATAATTTATTTTGCACATATCCTTACCTCAGAAGGAAATGGGCGTTTATCCAATTTTGTTCAATTTGAGTTGTAAACCAACATTGACGACCGCACAAATAAAAAGGCGGTTGTCTTCAGCACACTATCTTGCGATTACGGTATATTACAGCGGCGGTATTCACAAAACATTAAGGATAAAAGAACTCAAGTGGGACAAACACTTTTTTCCACTCTCAGCTGCAGAATAAATTGTTAAGCAGAATAAATTGTTGGGGATGCATTCAGCAGACCGTGATATTTAGCGCTAATTGTTTCCTGTGGCTTCCAATCAAAATAATAAATTCGATGCATGGTCTGTTTTGAATAGCATTACTTGCTGTTACAACAAAATGAGTTTTTCCAAATGAATGATGGTGGCAAAACTTACTGAGCAAGATGTTTTTATTAGGAACGCAATTATTAATAATGCACCGTATTGTTTTATTATAAATATAACTATCTTTATTATTTGGTTGCTTTGTATTCTTTCATAACTATCGAAAACCTTATCCACTTACATTGCTAAATTGTTTGTCCTTTAGTTGAAATGAATGAAAATACGTGCATTGTACGTATACACTTTTAGTATAAATCAATTTTACATACAGTCATATGACTAAATATTTTTCTGAAATTAGTGAAAGTAACCCTGCAAACGAAGAAACTACTGTCAAAGTTCCAATCATTTCCAGTCACTAGAAATATTAGAAAATATCTCGGGTGTTTTCGGATCTCTGATTACTCTGATGTAGACCCCTGTTATGAGCGTGAAAGCAGTACAGTTCCCTAGGCAATATTTGTTTATATTTATTATATAATATAAACGGTCTTAAATTCATAAGAAAATCAGAATTAGTAAGACAGATACTAATTAATAAAAACAATATTAAAAAGGTTTACATGTTATGCACTTATTCCGTTTGTTCATAGTAAATAGTCTACAAATGATGAGATGTTTTAGATCCTAGAGATGGTTTGACTTATGCAAATCCTGGAATTATTTCTTACAAGACATTCTTTCATAGGGAATATTTCAAGGAAATGTCATCATAGGATTCCTCCGCAGTTACAAAAAAAGGTCCACTAAACGAACCCATCAGCTACACAAAATATACAGATCTTCAGACATTGATAAAATGAATTCCGGAATATTAAACGGTGTATAATAGAGACATTCCACACGAAAATGTAGGAGAGTGTCTCCCAGATAAGTTTGTGTATTTTGTTGGTTTGTATGTATAATAATATCTATAACATTATTAATTTTTATTGCCGACCCATACGATATTAAAATAACATAACTCCTATATTTTGTCTCAGAATCATGCTTTTCCAATTTTTTTTTCAAAAATGTTTTATGTACCAATCTATGCGGCCAAAATATATGAATATGTACTCCTAAGTTGAACTGAATAAATGCATATCGAATTTTCAGACACTTTAAATTGCCCAAAAAAATCGAAAAGTATACTGCAAATACCTGCAAAACATTTGTGGGGGAAAAGCAAGTATGTCCATGAAATTTATTTTAATTATTAACTTTTGGAAGCAGCATTTAAGGCATTTCTTATACAATTCAACCTACATAATACTCGGTGTCCAAATAACATACGTAAATATCACAGCTCTAAGTTTTACATGTTATGTGTAGTGTGTAATTATATATATTTAGAAACATTTGTTTGCTTCTCCTGAAAAGTTCTGAAAATGGACATGCTTCGTTTTGCTTCTCAGATATGGATATGTTGCTATACCAAAACCTTGTGATTGTATACTTATAAACATCAAATGCATTAAAAACGATAATAGTTGAGGTGCAAAGCTTCCTATCTAATGAACCTCTCGTAAAATAAGCTGGGCACATAACACAAACTGGCAACAGAAAATAAAGTGTCTGTTACCTCCAGTCGCTTGAAAGCATTTATTCGTCTTTAAGTAAGGCAATTCCTTCTCCTATTATTATAGGTAATATCTAATCATAAAAATATTGTAAAACTGGCAGGCAGTAGTCTTATTTAAAGACCAAGTAGTGTTACTAAATGAGAGTATTTGAATGTATACAATGACGAAAATTCAAATATATTATAAACCTAGAGACTTTGGTTTTTTTTGGGGGGGTTCGTAATCCCATTTTCGGTTTTTTTAGCAGATTTTGACGAACTTTTTATTGGTGCCTTCTTTTAAATTACGGGTAAATTATGGCATTTAGATTTACAAGAATCTTAAAAGAAGTCCATGTGATGACACCACAGTCGGTGATGTTCATTTCCCCTACCTTTCGCACATTGTTGCCTATAGGTAAGATGCCATACACAGTCTCAGCATATGCTTTTAGTGAAATACTGCTAGATGTCTAAATCCAATTTTCCCAAGCGTAGAATTCCAGAGAGAGTAAGTTATGCGCTTATCTCACACTTACCGCTCATTACCTTTGTTGAAAAGAATGGCGCAATTCTTGAATGCCAAAAGTTTGTCTGCAGCAATATCTTCAAAAAGCAATACGTTGTCTGTTTCAGATGTGGCACTCCTACTTTATAGATCAAAATGCAACAGAAGTAGCGAAACTGAGGTTAAGTATGTAGGTTTCAGCTATTGCAGGAGCCAGATAAGCAGAAAAAGAGTTTGTTACTGCTCAAGTCTCTTGGTTTTCATTGTGCGCCTACCTGACTCGACCTTCTGGACACTTCTGGATATGTGACTTTCCAAAATACATGCATTTTGTTTTCAGAAAAACAGACAAGCACAAGTGAATTTTGGAGAAATGTGTTGAGTAGCTGACTGACATTGACTTATCTATTTTCAACTACAAGATGCAACTTTGCTTAATCAGTACTTTTTTATCCACTGATTTCCAAGAATTTGTGGCGACCAGATCACGAGACTTAACAACACCAGCCTCTCTCTTATTGAATAACTTTAAAGACTGAATTTTTCCTAATCGGCCATAAAGATTTGACGATTTAAGACAAATATCATCACTGATTTCTGACTGCAGCGAACTGCCGGGAACATGGAGCAGCTACAGGAATAAAGAGTCAATTTTCATCATGCGCTCCGAGGGAAAGCAATTCTTCCAAAACTATTTTACATATAGAGACAGCTGTATGCTCTTTATAGCTGCCATTAACGAAATGGGACTGGTTTAAAACTACATGCTTCATGCGAATCACTCTGGACAATGTCGTACTTATTAAACGAATACCAAATGCTGTAAAGCTTGGGACTCGCATCCGAGAGGTCAAGGTTGAAAACCCTTGGGGCCTACCATCCTAACCATGTGTTTTTCCATTATTTTACCTGGTCGTTTTAGCAAATGCTGAAATGAGTATTTCCATTCAACGAATTTCCCACATTATTTCATTCCGTTGCTGCTGTTACAGGGTCGAGAGTGCCAGGACGAAGTCAACTGGTGTGGTGAGACGGTGGTTGCATTTTGGAAAGATTTTTGTCCCGGTGTTTGATATGCAAGTGGCCCTTCCGAGAGGCTCGAATTCTTTGGAGGAGACTCCGTTGCGTGGGCATCCGGGATAATGTCTGGAAACAATGTTAGGATGTCATTTAGAGCCAAGTTTCACTATCTGTGGTGTCTGCCTCACTTTTCGCTCTTCCTCTCGTAGGTACTCCTATTAGGGGCATGGGTACAAACGGCCAGCCGTTGAGAAAGGCTGAAGTACCAAAATATCCTCCTTCATCCCTTAGAATTCAATTCAATATTTAATGAGTATTAAAATTTACAAAGTTCCTTCGAAATATGCAAAGTAAAACTATTTAACGACAGGAGAATGGGAAAAAGTGGAAAATAAGTGTAACAGGTCCGTATGTTTTTCCTTTTTCTCTTCTCCTTCTTCATCTTCTTTTTCTACAACGCTGATTCTGGCGCTTCTACCTATTTAATAATCTTCTTTTGTCTATCTGGTACTTGATCCCCTATGCTGCGTCTTTCTGTGCTGTATAACTTAGATCTTTTCTACTGTGTTATTTTATGATTGTCTATATAAATGCTCTATCCACTTCCTTTAGCATTCTCTAATTTCATTTTGTAAAATATTTATTTTTAATTTCTTGTCCGAACGTTTACAGTCTACCGAGGCTCTCAAAATTCTCATTTCTGTCGTCTGCATTCGTCGACAGTTTCTTTTTTTTCAGTGTCCATATCAAAATGGAATTCTTTTTTTCAGGTTTGATTTTCAGTATTTAGCGTAAGAATCTGATTTTTAATTCTAGAGTAGATGTTCGTTTATTATTGTTTATGATTGTAAGATCGCTTCATAAATGAAGTTGTGTAACAGTATAACAAAAGCTATTAGGATATAATTATTATCTTTAATTATTTTGCTTTAACCTTTGATAGCTGCGGATATTAATAACAATGATTTTGTGAAGCGCTATAAATAAGTTTGAAAACAAGGAAGGCCAATGTACGAGCAAAACGTGTTCCATTATTATTATTATTATTATTATTATTATTATTATTATTATTATTGTTGTTGTTGTTATTACTATTATTATTATAATTATTATTAATGCCCTATTTTAACTTGCAGGATCTGACTTTGATATTTATCATATCGATTGGCGTACTAATTCAACATAAAGTTTCCACTAAATGAAGCTCGTAATTTCAACCATTCTTGCGGCATTTCCTCCCACATTGACAGAGACGTGCTTCCTGAGTGTTTAGCACCGATGGTTAAGTTCCGTCCGTTATGAGTCAGTTGGCAGGCAATTGCTCTGTAGTAGGGTTCATTAATTACAAAGTGTGTTATGGTCCAGTATGTTTTCTATTGTTCGAATATTTAACCGCATTCATACTTGATGTAGGATTTGAATACATTCACTGATATTTAAATTCCATAAATTCTAATAAATTTAGTAAAAAGGAAGTTTTCGGGACAAGATGCTAAGAGTACAGCCAAGAACTCTGGAGCATATGAGTGATAGATGGTGTTTTCACAGAGGTGCCTAAAAGGTGTAGATAATGATAATAGGCAATTTTAGCATTTTCATTCCTAAAATGAGTCAGTAATTCTATAATTAAATTGTTTACTTCATTAATGTGTGAAACGCAATTTGATTACATTATCCATAGTAATTTTTGATGGTGGTTAACGCCCGTTTTTAATATTGAGGCACCACAGGCGTTGGACCATGATGATAAATGAGATGAAATGATATATTGGCAAAGGATTTTTTTAAGGAAGGAAACGTTCCAGGCCTAATTTTAGGGTATCTCATAAATGGCAAATGGCATTGAGGAAAACCTGGAAAAAACCTCAGTCAAGTATGACGGTCCTGGCGGGATTCGAACCCCAGACCTCCCGCTCACAAGTCTGCGACTTAACTACCTTGGCCACCCGTGGCGGTCCATAGTAAATGGTACCCGTAACTTAGTACTACTGGCTCTGTGTCACTATAAGTAATGGCCGAACAAGTGGTCAATACTTGTATGACTGTCCGTGTATTATGGACAATTTTATGATAAGCTTCCATTTGCTCTGGTAGAATAATACGCTGGAAATTTCTTGTTGTTCAACAAATAATTTCATTGTGACACAAAGCCAATTCCAATGAGCATCTTCCTAAGTGGAGCCTTTAATTGTGTGAAATGGGCTTCCCACAGTACTTATTACATTTTTCTCTTTTGCATTCTCAACTGCAGCGAAAATTAGTTGTAGCTTTTTCGCGTTTAATGTTCTTTGTTTTATATTCTTGTATATACTTTCTGATTTCATTTTATGGTTCTCAGGGAACAGAAGGGCATAAGTTCATGCACAGGTATCTCTTCGCATGTATCGCAATAATCCTCTAGCGGTATATTTAAAAATATGCCTAAAACCTAGAACGTAGGTTTATTCAACGGAAGCATGCCCATTTAATAAGATGTCAAAACATTTGAGTAAATATAATCTGTCGTTTACCGGCAGTTATTAAACATGAACAATAAAATATAAATTAGCCACCACAAGCTCATTTAATATTAATTTTTAATGTTAATTACAATAACAAACCTTAAAGGGCATCTTTGTATGCAAGTTCCAATTTAAACTCGCACAAAGGAATGCTTTCAATGATATTACAGAAATTTGGTGTACACTATTCTGTTCTCTTTTGAAATGCAGATTGCAGTTTTTTATCATTGTGGAAAGCGAAATCCGTTCATTAAATACTCTACCGCCAGTAATGGATTTCTGAACTGCTCATGTTGAAAAGAGGCCAACGCAAGGTTTAAAAGACCTGCTATAGAACTGCTACGTTCTAGTTAACACCTCAGTCAGTTCAATAAAGATGAAGTGAACACTTCTGCCATTCCGCAATGTTCCAATTTTACGACTTTTCCTCCAGTTGTCTTTCATCTTCTTCACAATATTCAATTCCATTGCTTTCATTGAGCCTGGCTTTAGTTTCCTTTTCAATCTTTCATTTCCATTCTATCTTATCGCAGTAAATTTTATTCTTTTAAATGTTTTCGATTACAGAGAAAGCACCTATATCACAGTCGATAACAATATTTATTTCTAGGTCGTATCATTTTATGACTCCAAATTTTATTTAAAAAGGTTTTAGAAATTAGATCAAAATTACCCAAAAATGATATCATTAAAGGAACAAAATATTTGCAGAAATACTAGAGTTTATATTAGGTTCTTTATATATATAGCAGTCCTGCAAAGGAAATGCTGTCTAGATGTATATGCTGTTTAATATGGTATTTGTGATTAAACCAATATATATATATATATAATTTTGTATAAGGTATTTATTTACAAAACTAGTTACAATTAAATAGTTTAATTGTGCGAGTCCAATAGCCCATCCTGTGAAACATACTGTTGTCACTCAACATAAGATGTTTATATGCCTGGAGAAAATGCTTCATACAACTGCAGATTAATGATGTTTTTTTCTGTTGACATTCTAAAATCTCACCTCATTTTTCAAACAATGAATAATTTCTTTCACTAAAATAAGCAAATATTCAAGAATTGTCCTTTTTGGGGAAATATATGATATATGAAATTTCTTTTATGAACGCCAATTTCCTCCACCTGAGAGGAGTTCCGGAGCAGATTCAACTGTTTTTCAATAGTCAATTAACCGCAATGTTTATAGCAATAAAGTTATGAAGTGCTCGTCTTCACACCGGGAAATGCTGCAATGATATTTATCTCAAGGAAAGTATTATTATTTACTGTTGATTTTATCGGTTAGGCAGCTTTTGCAAAGTATCCGCAATGATAGAAAAATTGCATGTCATAATACCTGGCTATGAAACAGTATTTTCAATTATTACAAATTCTGAAATGATTGACAGTTTGCTGGTACTTCGTTGTAACAAAAACATTTTACCTGAACTGGAAACTCTCAGAATTCAGTTTTGACTTGGGCCATATTGTTTCTATGCTACGGGTTACGTGATGGATACCAAGAATTCCTTTCATATAATTTAGAGAGCGTTATCAAAGCAGTTGGGAAGTTAATTTTTCCTCAGGCTGAATTCCAACTGCTGGAGAGGCACATTTTTTTCGCTAAAGTTTTTAATTCAGCTTGTATTCATTACGGAAATTGAATTTTCACACATATAAGAGCATTAAAAGCGCTTGTAAAATTCCGGAGTTTATTTTCAGCTTCGGAAGAGCGCTATTGTAATTAAAATAATTTTATTTTTTAATACTTCGCTCCGTTAGGCCTACGCGTCTAGTATCGCAAAGAACTCTTGTTCCTAAGATTTGATTCACATGTCTTATAAAACATTTTATCACATACCATAGAAAGATATCTCTCAGCTCGGTTGCAAGCTGATACGCTAGAATTCATTTGTTTCGTTTATCTTTATGCCATTGCGCTTACAAACCATAAAAGCTCATAGGTGAAGGTTATCTGGATAGGATTGAAAGGAAGAAAAGAGGAGATGGTAGAAAAGGGTAAGAGTGAATGTTAGAGATGAATGCTGGTTCAGGCATAAGAATACTTTATATGAGGAATGGAAGATCCGAAAATTAATTACTTTATAAGTGAGGTAATTTATAACCCACAATTTCAAAATGCTAACTACAACAAATACAGAATGATTTGTACAGATATATATATACACATATACGTACATATATACATGTGTATACACAAACACACACACACACACACACACATATATATATATATAATATATATATAATATATATATAACTGGAGTAGGAAAATATGATAAATGGATACAGTACGTTCAAAACATATTATAATGTGCGTTGTTTATACTTATGTGTTACAATATTTAAGTAGACGTAGAGACAGACTACATGCCGCAATACTCACTATTTCCCTATCTATGGGACAGGTGTGCCCCATCTATTCTATTTGTTGCAGCTAGGCTCCAGGATAATTTCAAGAGACCGGCACCTTAAAATAAAACTATCCTTTCCAGGGTGTAAAAACTGTCTGTGGCCAATCAAAATAAATGACGTTCAGGTAGATCTCGCAGCATTAGAACCAATGAAAATTTCGAGCGTGTTTAGATAACTAAAAATAGCTTTTGGCGCATTTCCAAGTAACTGCGCCCGAAAAGAGTGTTTGGCGCAAAGTACTCCTACTGGGTGAGGGTGCTAGATCACTTAAGAACTCCAGATCTTTTTATTTCACACGCAATACGGTGCCTGTATCGATGAGAATCCATGCATATCGACGATTGGCAGTAGTCATATGAAAGTCATGTGCTCCTGATTTGGTAGGTAAAGCAGAACAACGGATTGCTTGGGATGAGAGAAGTCCGATGAGAAACTGCAGAAACTCTTAAATTCTGCAAATATTACCGTGTGGGGGTGGTTGTTGTTATTTGGTTTATTTACGGACGCTCCTTAACTCTCAGGTCATCAGCGTCCCATTCTATTCAGGGCGTGAAACGGCCGACAAATTTTGCTCAGAGGCCTCTTCTTTCAGGTTTGAGGTTCTTTTTCGTGCCGTAAATGTACGACACGGTACGCACGACTTTACTTCCCTTCTGAAGGAAACCATACTTAGGATTTTTACGCCCGAAAATATCTATCGGTCCTGGCCGGGTTTGAACCCACGATCTTGGGTTTAGAAGGCAAGTATGGTTACCACTACACCACCAGGACCGAAGTGTGGGGGGTGGCGTTCAGTCACGCGCCATTGGCATATTTCCCAGAAAATAATAATGATGTGAATACTTTAACTATGAGGTCTGTAGGTAGATCTTTTGTTAGATCAATGATTTGGATTTGAAGCAGCAATTCTTCCAGCAGGACGAGGTCACTTCACAAATTACTGGCGTTCTTCGAGGAAATCTTTCCTAGCTGAGTTGTGCTCAGACCTTTCCTTATTCAGATCTCATGATGTTGAAATTTTTTTGTGAGTATAATAAAGTAATAGTGTTCTGAGTTGGTGACACGTAGCCTTTATGACTCCCGTCCAAATATGGAATCTTTCGTAACTATAGTAACTGCATGTATGCTGCCATGGTTGTACGGATTAATGTTCGCCGCACAGAGTACAAAGTGAACAATGGTGGACCTCAGCGCAGCATGTCTTTAAAATACCCATTTTAAAAGTGGCAATTCACGGAGTAAACAATTACGAGAGATAAAAGTAGACGTAAACCAAGAAAAGATTAAAGTGGAAACACAGAAAGCAGCAAATTAAATTAAACAGTTTGACTGTGTTTGGAAATGTATTGTAAAGACTTCTCGGAAGAATTTAATTTTATTAATTTATACGTATACTGCATCTTATGACCATCTTTATGTTTTTATTTATTATCAGTATATCTGCATTGGTAGTCTCGCGACATTTGTAGATTGTGGACTGAATACTGTATTTGAAAGTGTATGCCTATAGGAATGAAATGAATGATGTCACAATTGAGCTCGGAGTCCTTGGCACCTTAAAGTTATCTGCATTCATTTTCTCAGGGTAAGGAAAAAAAAAAAAAACAAAAAACACACATATACCCAGCCAGCTTGGCCTGACTGGAATTCGAACCCAGGCCCTCTGTATTAGTACTCACAAACGCTACCACTAGACCACAGAGACGGTCTGAAAGTAGTTACATTTTAAAGTGATTAAACTATGGTTCCATACTGGTCATTTACCAGTAATTATAGATTATCCTTAATAAAGAACAGTGACGGAATTTTGCGACAAGATGAAGAGAACTGTGGCATAAAGTATTAAAAAAAACGAATGTTTAAATATTGGAAAGGTACATATGTAAGAAAATCTATTGGAAATCAAGAACGGAATGGATGTCACATAATAATAATCACCTAGGAAAAGAACGCTAATCGATTATGGAAGGAGAGAGGTCATCCTACAAAAAGTTTATCAAGCATAATGTAGATGTAGGTGAAAGATTAGGTTTTAAAAGTTAGTGTAGAAAGTGTGGCAGTAAAAATGGTTTTACCCAGAAAACTGAAAATAGATTTAAATATTTACTGCTGTAAGAAAAGAGATAAAATAATATATTAAGTTAAATAATGAAGTACAGCAAAAATACCAAGAACAAATCATATACAGCAGCAGTTCTCAAGAGAGGTAAAAATACAAAATGAAAGAGATTAATGTGTGTAAACGATATGGGGCGATTGCATGCAATAAACGGCATACAAATGTCTAATAATTTAGATTTTGGGCACGCCTTTGGCATAAAATCAATTCTACGTCAATTTTTATGTATTGTAATATGTTAATGCTTCTTAATGCATACATCGTGATTAACAATAACTAGAGAAACAATAACAGAGCAATCTTGTCCCAGAAGGTAAGTTAACGTACGGCTTGTGTGAAAAAAAAAATGTCAAAAGAGGTAGCTGTAATAGTGTGGTTAGCTATGAAGCCTAGATCGTAAATACTCCAAGGTTTCGAGTTGCCTCTTGGAGATAAAATCTCTGCAACGAGATAACCTTGGAGGTCTCTAGGGTAAAAAAGACTAAGATGGGGAGATTGGCAACTATGGTCGGACAGGGAACGGTAGCACAAGTGGTAAGAGTGCCGACAAACAAGCCGAAGATCCTTGGTTGGATCTTCACGGTCGTGACCTCGATTTTTTTCATCAAATCCAAACGTAATCAAATAGATAGCTTGTATGAAAATATTACATTTCTAATGAGTTAACCTTAATTGAGTGGCTAACAATGAATAACCCAAGGTTTTGAGTTGCCTGTTCGGGTTAAAATCTCTGCAACGAAATAATTTTAAAGGTCTTTAGGGTATATAGACTCGAATGGCGTAGATTCATGATCTTTGTCGGATAGGGCACGGTAGCTCAGAGGTTAGAACGTTGGCATGACAAACCCAAGATCCGTGCTTCGAGTCCCAGCCGTCGCGTTGAATTTTACCTATCTGACTTTGATTCCAAACCCTAGCCTAACATAGGGTTTGTGTGGAAAAATATTTAGAATAAAAATATCCTTTGCAAATTTTTCATAACTCGCTAATTTTAAATGCCATCTATGAGTCTTTGGCTTAGAAAAATCAGGTTGGTATAATTAAGCTTAGCTGTTGATATAGAGTCTAAATCAATTAAGAACAAAATGATAAATAACGCAGTTATGAATTTGTGTTCATGATAAGGTCATATAAACAAAACCAATCTGCATTCAGTGCATTATACAGGGTTATAACGATTACTTGGATTAAAAAAAAAACATAGTAAATAGATAATTCTGACAGGAATGTGACTTTTTTGTTATTGCTTAGTAAACCCTTCAACACTTTTGTATGCATTATAAATGCTTTTTATCACTATGAAAACAATTTAATGTATATTTATTTTTTTCCGCTTGAGGACCAGCTGTATGAGCCCGCTCATTATCATTAGGCCTCAGATCATTTCCATCTGTGTTACTCTCTCCTCGATATCGTTCTAACTTTTTATTTCATCCTCTAGCGACCCGTAGATGACAATATTATTCCTCCGGGACTGTTTTCCAAATTAATCAAGTTTCACTTCCAATAACGTATATCTAGCTTCCAGTGCCATAGCATGTTCTTCTGCTCTTTCAATAGATACCATTATTGTATTTATAGAAGCAAAGAGTTCATTTTGACGATCTGTACTCACTTCTGTCCTCAGGTACCATTATCTTACGTTGCATTCCTGAGATAATGCAGAATACACGACCATACTTACGCTCGCTGGAGGGACAGCACAAAAATACGTCCGCTCTCTACCACGTCCAGGTGTCAGCTCCCTAAAAATATGTACATGTTCATAGGATTTACAATTAAAACCATTGTGATAAACCCGCCTATGTATATAATTCAAGGAAAAGCGTGCATATTTCGTTTCACACACGTTAATAATTCTTCTGCTTCTAAAACTCAGGATTTCACTTTGAGTAATGATTTTAAATTTTTCAAACGCTATGTTTTGTATGCACCAATGAATTACTTTGGGAGGTAGTAATTAGAAAAGAATTTCGCCCTCCAGTTAGAGGTCTTCACAATTGGTATATTCATAAGGCAATAACTAAAACACGCCCTACAATTATCAGATTTACATTAGCTACAGGCGTCAACTATCCAGAATATTGTAAACCTCAATTCGGAAAGAAGTCGAAGAAAAACAACCCACAGCTGTAGCGTTATATGGATTAATGTTAAATCAATAATAGAGGAGGTATCATTTCACCTTTTAACTGACCGACACGGGTGGCCGAGGTCTTTAAGGCGCACACTGGTGAGCGGGAGGCCTGGCGTTCAAATCCCGCCAAGACCATCCTCCCTGACTTAGGTTTTTTTCCAGGTTTTCCTCAGTCCTCATAAATGGCAAATTCCAGGGAGGTACCCTAAATTTAGCCTGGAACTTTTCCTTCCTTAAAAAAATCCTTTTCCAGTTTATCATTTCAACTCATGTATCATCAGTGTTCACCGCCTGTGGTGCCTCAGTAGTAAAAACGGGCGTTAAACACCATTAAAAAAACTTCTAACTGCAGCCTTCGTTGCTCCATACTCCAAATTCATCTTCAATACACATTTAATAAAATAATATAAGTTTTTTTTTAAAACAATAACATTACCAGAAATTTTTGTGACAAAGAAGTTTCCTTTTTTTTTAGCATTAACATTTGCACTTCACAAAGTAACTGTTGTAATTCAAATTAGATCATTGAAGCAAAACAAAGTTTTATTTGCTGCGACAAATTAAGAATATCGATTAGAATTGTCATATAAAGTCATTATGTTTCAACCACTTATACTGCACATCTTCAGTGCACTTACTACAGGGAAGTTTCGGGGAGGAGGCGTAAGGTTTAAAGTAACAGCTGATGCATCCAAGGTCAGTCATAGACACATACTGAACTATCCAATAACTGGAATGAATAATACGTTTTGATAACCAGAATAACTTGTCTGCATAGGTGATATAGTATCCATAAATGATTAGCGTAGTTCAAATCGATAAAACTTAACATAAAAAAGAGAATGAGTCAATGCTTTTGTTACTATGATTAACAAAGCATTAGGAACGGATGATTAGGCTATTTTAAGCTACTAGTGAGCGCTGTAGGAATGATCCATAAAATTCAGATTGAATAAGGACATAATTCAGAATAAAAATTAGATTGGAAGGGTACTTAGCTGTATATGTATACAAACAAAATACCACCTGTGATGCCTCAATATTTAAAACGGACGTCAAACATTACTCAAAAAAAAAAAAACAAAACTGAAAACAAAATATGTGCTACATTTTGGTTTGAATAGGCTGTTAACCCAAAATAATATTTCTTTCCTGCTAATACGTCGGGGTTTATAATTTTAATTGTACAGTGAGTTATTTTTGGCTTGCATCAGCGGATGAGTTCAGCGAGCCTGGGCTAAGGTCACGCGGCTTACTGTCATAGTAACTGATCGGTAGCTGCACACAGGCAATCAGCTGCTATTTGCTGTAATGAGATTAAGCAATATTTCTGCTTGTCCTATTGTAACTTCATTTTGGTTAAGACATCGTTTTAATTGGTACTAAGTGCAATTACAAGCTTTTGTGCGCCAACGTTATTAATCACTATGCGATAGCGATTCTAATTTTACTGTAGTATATTGTATTGAAATCTTACCACTAGAACAGAGAGAAAATAAGACACAGGTATACCTCCTACTATAGAGGAATTCAAAGAAAATAGCAGGATAGAAATTGAAATAATTGCATAAGCAGAGCTATTGATAGTGGATGCCAATTTTATTAAAAGTGTGGCTGGAGAAGGACACCATTTCGAACAACTTCTATAACACAGGTATGAATATTAATTCATTTGGGATAAAACTAATATTGTGTACATGTCACTGTCCTGGTGGTGTAGTGGTTACCATACTTGCCTCCTAACCCAAGATCGCGGGTTCGAACCCGGCCAGGACCGATGGATTTTTTCGGGGCGTAAAAATCCTAAGAATGGCTTCCTTCGGAAGGGAAGTAAAGCCGTGGGTCCCGTGTCGTACATTTACGGCACGAAAAAGAACCTCAAGCCTGAAAGAGAGGCCTCTGAGCAAAATTTGTCGGACGTTTCACGCCCTGAGTTGAATGGGACGCTGATGACCTGAGCTGTTAAAGAGCGTCCATAAATAAAAAAATCATCATTCATACATGTCACTATTAAGTTGTGTAAGTAGAAATGAGATAACTTGTCGGATGAATGGCTGCTGGCAGATATTGGAAGGCTAGCGTTCAGCAGAGGGCGCAGACTAAAATAAAGCTCTGTAATAATAGATGCAAGAAAAGAATAGGGGGGGAAATCCTTTTGTCGTTTTCTCATAAATCGAAGCGTTTTTTCAAAAATAAATGTACGATTTATGCGAAAAGCACTGTATTCGTTAAAGTAGACTTTGAATCAATAAGCTCACGAAAGATGTGTTTTTACGGAAAGTTGTGCTGACAGCTGTTTATGATAACGGTTCGTTTCTCTAAAGGCCCAAGAAGTATCAAGACTTCTTTGTTCTCCTGTAAGCTGTTTTTTGCTAGTAAGCTTCCTTCCGCTTTGTATAGTACAAAATTGGCACGTGATATCTCAGAAAGCTACTTACCCAAAAGTTTGTTTAGCAGCGTTCAGTATTTTTTTGTATAAAATCATTTCTTTCTTTCTTTTTATCCCCACGGTTACAACAAACTCACAAGATGAAACTTTTTTTCATATTTTTATGGTTGCTTTGGTTTATTTGTACTACAGGCTAAATTTCTGCATTGTAGCATTTATACGATTATTCCAAAGAGTTCCTGCTCCGAAAATAGCAGCTTTTCAGTATAGTTTTGTCTGATGTAAATTGATGATGTTTCCGATCAGAGGTAGAAGTATTGCAGCATTCTGTGGCTGTAGCCTGATTTTTAAAAGAATGCTATGAAAGCTGCCATTTACTGCACGTGGAACGCTGCGGGGTCCTCGAGAAGTAGAATGCTTCTCCCCACTGTCGGCTCCTAGTAACGCTTCTACTTATCTCAAGGCAGCAATAATACCTAGGTGCAACCTGTATTAGCATACTTTAATAGGAGTAAAATATTATA
The DNA here is from genome assembly GCA_030762175.1 of Metallyticus violacea. Taxonomy (NCBI): domain Eukaryota; kingdom Metazoa; phylum Arthropoda; class Insecta; order Mantodea; family Metallyticidae; genus Metallyticus; species Metallyticus violacea. The sequence goes on along the minus strand of CM060846.1, from coordinate 94,367,402 downwards.
CTATTTGTATATGTATTGTATTCATTACATCATTACAAAACATATCTATAGTATGGTTAAACATGTTAAATATTTTAATTCCTTCTGGGAATAAATGCGTTAAGCCGAGTATCTCACAACCCGTATAATCACATTAAAGTGCTGGAAACATTGTGATTTTAAATAAATAATATTTAAATTTAATTATTGGTGAAAGGCACACCTAATTATATTATTATTTAACCAAGTAGATAACTCAGAGGGCATCTCTTGAGACTCGTATTTGGAAGATCTTGCGTTGTGCTTCTGCAAGAGAACTCTTATTTCGATTACCTGATGCTGCGTGTCTCTGTCTCAAAACTTCCGAGCTTATTTCAGTTGTTAAGAATAAAAATTCGCATCAACTGCACGCCCGTTTGGAACAAACCCTGAGTAAATCACATCTTCAAAATTGTAACAAACACATAATATTACTTTGTGGATGAACCGATGTTGTTTTTTTGATAACTTTGGCAGACTGACGGGGATAGAACCACTGTTTTGAGGTGTCAGAGTTCGGTGCTATATTCATGTTTCATCACACGTGACAATTCTCGAGTTAAATTTATCATCCGTGGGATTTGCGATAAGCTGACAGATATCCTGTTCAGGTGTAAAACCATGAGGTACAGATCTACAGCTTGCGCATGATTTTTAAGTGTCTTAATGTGATGATGTATGGTATCCTGTGATGCGCTAAGTTCTTCTGACAGCCTACCAGTATTTAATTTCCAAAATTCTGGGTCTAACCTCAATATTCCATACCTAAGGTCTTTCAGGATAAATCTTTGAGTTTTGTTATTCATTATTGAAACGCGGAAACCATAGTTGAGCTACATGCTCCCTCCCTCCCACCACTTCACGTATTCTTCGAGACGCGGCAGCAGCTTTATAATCTGTTTCTAATTCTTCTTTAGAAGGACAAAGATTTCAAACTTTGTTTACCTTCATTTTCTGATTGTGTTTTAACCCCTGACGACTACATATACTCACATTATACACAAAATTAACAATGGCATCTTGTATTGACAAACGGAAGAAAAACATAAAAAACTTACAAAACCCAAACTTAAAGACAGATATTTCTTATGATATAACCTAATATTTATATTCCACGAAGTTCATATTTCATTCCGTTCATTCTGTTACAAAGTCGAAAGTGCCAGAGCGAAGGTGGGCTGGTACGGTGTGATGGTGACTTTTCTTTGGGAAGTTTTTTGCCCCATCGCCTGGTATGGAAGCGGACCTTCTGAAGGGCTTGAACACCTTGGAGGGGGGCCTCCACCAGCGTTGTGGGGTTCTATCTAGAAACATGTTAGGGATCCTGTCTTAGTCCGCGCAGTCTCCGGCCTATGGTATTCTTTACCATATCCCTCCCTTCCTCCTGGCTGCTACTAAGCGGAATATTTATGACAACCGTCGAGAAAGCCTCTCGCGTCACTTCATTTACTACCTCTGTTGAACTCTTTTTGCTTCACTTAATGTAAAAGTTTTATTTCTTCTAGCAACATAGCCTTTACTTGTGCCCAGATTAATCTTACGACATTGAAGTGACAATGTTAAGTGGACAGTCTGAAGACGGGCCTACCGCATTCTTTCGCTAGTTCAATCACAAAACATTTGGACACGATGTGTTTTCATTTTTACGTAGAAATAGTTCCCCATTTGTCGTAGTGATTTCACATGCCACGTAATGACGAGCCTGTCACTCTTTAGAATATTAGGGAGTAATTGATACTTACCATTATATAAATTGTCGTCGTTAAGTCCTCACAACAATCCCCACTTCTTCGACTTGGAGAACAGAAGAACGCCACCTTAACCACGAGATTTTCCAACATGGCTAACAATAACAAACTGGTCATTTTTGCGGGCCCCCTCATGATGCTTTCGATTGTATCATCAGTCCATTCCTTTGATGATTAACATTTACCCATTTTTCATCCAACCACACTATCTCCATTGAATGCTTATTATTTTTTATTTCTCTTAAAAGTTGTGATTTTATGCTTTCAATGATCTTTTAATAATACAATTTCTCCTATTTATTGCTTCAAACTCAAATCCGAAATTATGGAGTATTTTATTTAAAGGCTTAAGTGCTGGTTCTTTAAGTGAAGAAAAACGACTTGTGGAGGGATGCTTCTTTCGGGTGTAGAATGTGCCTTTTATGACATTAACTGGAAGTTGTACTGTTGTAGAATGGGCGAGTTTCTTGGTCTCTTTTGTCCTAAAGTTAAAAGTCAAGAAGAGCCTGGCTGTAATTACTTTTCTTTAGAGATTCTAGAAACAGCCACTTCGCTAATATTAAAGGCACACGCTGCCGTTTTCCTCGCATAACTAAATGGAACGAGAGATCCTTCAGGAGGTGTATACTTGCTTCTTCTCGTTCGAAAAAGTTCTGAAGAGAACAAATAAGTTCCCCAGTTTCACTATTTAATGTACGAACGTGTACTGTTTCCATAATTTTGCCTTGATGGCTCTTTTCCTGGAACTAAGAGTACAGCTGTGTAATTGCTTATTTGTGTTACATTGATATGGAGCGCGTAAGAAATGTGGTGCATCAGAGTTCGCTCAGAAAACAACACTGTAACTTCTCTGAAATCTCTTTTAGCACTAGTTTAGTGTTAACAGAGATAGAGTGTGGAAATAAGACCAAATAATTTATTTATTTAAAAATTAAGACACTCGCAAACATTCTTAATAATATAAGAAAGAGGAAATAGTCATAGTTACTGCTCAAGCTTTGATGTAAGAAAGTAACATTGGGCACGCAGGAGAATTATCAGATATAACGTGGTAGTGTGTTTACTGTTAAACGAAAGTGATATCATTACACATTCGGAACTCAGTGGAATGGGCCGCAATTTACCTATGTAATGGAAAAAACTTTCTAAATAAGTAAGCTAACAACACGAATAGCAAATGAACGCGCAAATGAGCTCGGCTTTCAAGTTTTATGAGTCGCTATAGTTAAATGTTTTAGCTATTTAACCACTTCTGTTAAATTAAATACATTCGTCATGTGCCACCAACAAATGGATATTCGCACATGTAAAAGTTCCATATGAACCAAGTTATTCACCGTTGCATGCGAGAAGTTGGAGATCGTCATACGTTTTTCATAATGAAGGGGTGCATCGCGCAAGGTGAGAATTTTTCCTAGCCAAATTCGGAACTTGTTGAAATTGTTGTGCTAACTTAGGTAGAGCCACACCTCGTGGAAACGCACAATCATCCAGCACCTGTTTAGTGCTAACAGAATACCTATTGAGACGGATATTCAATGACCCTAGAATTCTAGATTAAACACCCTAGATGGTAGTCAATGGGAGTAATACATGAATATTTTAAATAAAAATTCAAAATTGTAAAGCCATATGCTTCTCGGAAAAATAAACGTGACTTGTTAGAAAAGTTGAATCGAAACAAAGAAAATGTAACGGTGCGTGGAAGCATGTGCACTAACTGTACGCTATAAACAAAGGTTAATTTAAACAATGTTCAAAAGGGATAGAAGGTTTCCAGTAATTTTGAAAGCTATAATATGCATGGGTGTTAACTATTAACATCAGCCAGAACTTGAAAAATGCTCATTTACCACACATCCTAACACCCACTTGTTATGCCCTTTAGAACAGCGGTTCCCAAACTGTGGGTCGGGACCTCTAGGGGTGATCGCCGATTCTATCTGGGGGGGTTGAGTTGGATATGGGGAGAGATCTTTTATATCTTATCCATTTTCACTTCCGTTCGAATTAAGAATGTTTAACTAACTATTGCATCATTATTACTTTGACTAGTTATACAGCAGCGCAACAATAGCTATTGTGAGTGAATAGATGTCACATTGTTGAAGCGTGGGTGCGAACTTGCAAATGAATTATTGTTAAGCAGCGAAGTGAATGGAGGGGTCGCCAATAATTTCATTTCAAAAGGGGGTTGTGCATGCAAGAAGTTTGGGAACCGATGCTTTAGAGCAATAAATTGTTAATAAAAGTTACCATCATATTTAATAATAATGTTATATCTACCAGCATAGGAAAGGAAAGCAATGACACTCTTGTCATAAACCAATCAAATGTTTTGCCAGTTATTGAGTACGCATTCTGAAACATTTACCGAGCGAAAAATCATCGAGGAATATTATTAAAACGTTGCATATATATTTATTTCATTGTGCGTAAATAGTTTCAGAATATTATTATTGATAGTAGTATGTGTAGAAGTGCATCAGTTGCAGTGTCACCATTACAATAACTACCAGGCGCAAGGGTCCAACGTGCTTTTATAAACAGTAGGTCCGTTTGCTTTAATACAAGATACTAAAGTAGATATTATATATTCCAAAATAGTATATAACGTAAATGTATATCTAAAAATAAATAAAAGCTAAATAAAAATAAATATTAGGAACATCACATACTTGATTGAATCAAATTTTCACCCACCCCTTTGCCCCTCACTTTCATCAGAAATTTATATATCCCCTCCTCTTCCTTGCCTGCCAGCAGAGTCCAGCGTGACCATTCCCCTCTGTTCGATTCGGCAAATAATTTGATGTAATAAATACTTTTCTTTCATTCTTCCGTATCTTTACTTTAGACATTATATGAATCCATGATTTCCGCTCCTCACGGATGTGACAAGTTCTCAATCCATTATCGTTGGTGGCTTAACCATCCGCCATGTCTCTAGTCTCAGCCTCCCAAGGCTCTGTCTAGATAGCCTAGTCCTTATTTCCCATACCTTATTCAGATTTTAGCCCCGATTGTACTTCAAGCGAAATCATCTGCATTGCGTATTTGTCTGTGGCATATGCTGTTGTTAAACCTCCTCATGTACTCTTTCTATTCCCTTGACCCGCTACCCAAGAGGAGCCCAGCTTTATTGTTTCCATTCTTTTTCTTAATTTAAATACCTATGTCGTGCTTGTTCTTAGGTGTTCGTGGCTTTCCAATGCTCTAATTAAAGATTAATTATTGTTGGTAGTACAGAATGACGCACTAAGAACACGTTAACTCGTTCATTGGTCAATAGTAGACCGCGATATCCAGTGGTTTAGCTCAGCATTGGTTGAAAATATCTTATGACTATTAAGTTAAATTTACTACCTCTGAGTTTTAACTACAATTCTTTATTAATGTTTGTAAATTTTTTACGACAAACGCCACTTTCTAACTGTCATCCTTTAGTAACTTCGAGATTTTACTTTCATGCGTGCTGACTGAATATTACTGATCTCAGCAGAGGGTCGTAGCAATCTGTTTGTGAAAATAAAACAAACACTGCTAGTTGACCTTAAATATGAGGGACTTCATAAGGCAAGAAATATAAAATATATGAGCCTGGAACATGGTGTTTATGCATAATGGAAGGACATTTCTTACTTTCCTAAAATAGAAATGTGAGAGTATCCAGTAATTATATACATAATAATTTTAAAGTCAATTGTTAAAACTTTTCTAGTGCTCTAATGTATACATGAATAAAGAAAGAGATAGGCAGGAAGTAATGACAAAACTTAAATAAATAAGAAAGCATTAACCTCGATACTGTAGCAGTCTAAAGTTGCAGGGTTCTAAAATTTCGTTGCGCGTCACAATATTGTGTAAAGCACGCTACATTACTGGACATTCTGCAACATGAACTTAGGCTTAACCTGAGACGAGATTCCTGCATCAAAGAGTTGAATGAAAAGAGATCTCGGACAGATAAGTATCGAATAGAAAGTGAATTTTAACACTTTTTCGTGTACACAATAATCACGTTTGACACGTAAGAAACCGACACGGATGACCTAGGTCGTTAAGGCACTGACTTATGAACGGGAAATCTAGGAACCATCCAAGAAAGATTTGGTGCAGAAAATTTGCAGCCCTTTTTCCGTGAATTAACTTTGAACGTAGGTTTGCTACTTTCCAACAGAATTCCGCAACAGCACATACAGCCCACATTTCTTTGCATGCAATTCATGAAACATTGGACAATAGACTTATCTTGACAACATATGGTCTCCTCGATCCACCTATATAACGTCCTGCGAGTTTTAACTCTAGAGACGTTAAAGGAAAAAGTATACAAGATAAATCCAACACACATTAGATGAACTGAAAAATAACATTAGTTAATTAATTTCTTCTATTTCTTAGTGGGAACCGGAGAAGGTAATGATTAATATCATAAACCGAGGCCAGAAACGTGTGGTAAATGAAGGGAGGCAGTTCCAGCAGCTTCCTGCTTGATAAATGTGAGTAAATTAGTGTACAAGTATTTAAAGTTTAATAATAACTTACGCGACAATCATAGTTGCGGACATTCTGACTACCATACCGGCTCTTGCACGTAGAGCGGTCGGTCCCGGGAAGGAAAAATCACCCATTATAGACGGAAGTGTTACTTTCCAAATAGTAATTTCATGATTCATATTTGTGACTAAGGTCAAAGTTAGAAAATTCGAAAGCTCTCCTGTTACCTAAAAAGTTAATGGCAGGGGAAAAAGCTGAACCATGGTGTTCCGTGATACCTGTAGGTGGCCTTTAGGAAGACAGAATAAACGAACCAATATTTGAAAAAAGAATTTAATATCATTATCGCACCACATGATAATTTTAACATTAACCTTATTTTATTCATTTTTTTTGCGATATTGTTAACTCTTGTAGTAGTGATTCTAGTCTGTGGCAGCTTTTAAATTATAAATGTGTACTTACTGAATTTTCTTTCTATTGGATTTTAAGAAAAAACTACTTTAACTTGAAATCATGTAAATAATTAGTAAAATTATTGTAAATAGTTTAAAGTTGAAGACAGAAATTTTAAATATAAATAGTGTTTATAATTACGTTTTCGTTTTATTTTAGCTGCGATATTTTACAGAACTCCAACACTTAGTTAATGGATTATTATGTTTTTTTTGGAAAAGTTAATAATGAGGAAACCCTTATTTTATACATCATGTGCGCACCAGTGAACGATAGACTACTTGCACCCGACTGTTACCGGAGCGACTGAATGGGCGGACATGTGCGAAGTATTTCACTAGAATCGTTCCATAAAATATTAGACGCATCATGCTCTTCCAGAACGATGACCATCCACCCGTTTTAGCCATCGTGTCCGTGTATATATATATATATATATATATAAATTGAATGTTCTGAAATAGATGGATAGGAGGTGATGGTCCTGTTGTGTGACTTTTCAGATCTGCAGATTTAATAGTTGTATATTTTGTATGCAGTTACATTAAAAGCTTGGTATACAAATGACATTCCATAGAAACACCTGAAAAACTAATAGCACATATTTATGCATCTTGTAGGGAGGCAAATAGGCAAGTGCGTAGCTCAGTTCGACGCGTCTTCTTTACATACAACAAGAAAGCGGGCTATTAAAGTTTCAGTTTATTTGTAATGTGTAATGTAGTGCTATAATGTACACATCTATTGGTTTCCTAGAATATTTGGTTATTTTGTTCTGAACAGATGCTAACTGTAAACATTTTTTTACAATTTATAACTTTCCTGAAGCTGTGGTATGAATGTTTACGTAAAAGCTACTCTTAATATTTTTGTTTTATTTTTGTTTTAGAAACCTGGTTTTTTTACTACACATAATTTCGTTTTAGGTTCTACATATCACAGGAAGGGGATAGTATGCTAATAAACGCAAACATGTCCAGTATGTAAACCACATGAAACGTCCTTAAAGTACACTACGTCACTCATGCATGTAACCGTTTCTCGTTTTCCTCTCCTGTCTAAGGAATATGCTTAATATATGTTTGGTCCAGGGCTAAAGTGTTATTCCAGAAACTCAACCGACAAAGTTAAAGATCAATTTCATCTGCTATAATTTTGTCTAAACTATACGATCTATTCCAATGAAATGGACGCCGGTCGACAGATAAAGAATACATGCATGCAACGTGGTCTAAGACTTGGAGCAGGTGACGTCATCTAGCAATAAGGGGTAGCTAATGCCCGAATTAGGGGATCGCGTGGCAACCGAAGCAGTTTCACTCCAGAATGCGAAGCGATATGTTGAATGATAAATCAAGATTCGTTCTCAGTGTTGTCTATATCCACCCAAATGTGTCGTTTGAGTCGATTAGATTTTTTAGAATGTAGTATAGCACTGGAGAGCCCTAAAATTGATTGTAAAACCTGAGACGAGCGTACATATTTCCTCATTTTAATATTTACATTACAAAGAACATATCTCTCGCCACTACTTACAACGAAGTCCAATATAATCATATCTCAACTATCTTGGGAAAATTATTCCTCTAACTTTCCCAGAAACATTGATCCATTGCATGCCATTCTATCGAACCTGTTATACAGGAAATTATACTTTATTGCTAAACATACCTTTTAATTTTTATACCTTACATTCAAAATTTAATTAGAAGAGACATCCACGCATAGCTTTTGGTTGTGTTTCTGATACAGCCTACTACGAACTTTTGTTTGTTTGTTTTTAATGTGCGCATAATGGAAACCCAAAGGCAACATATGAATTATTTCTAGTCTTAATCTCAACATCTAGAACTTCGTTCGGTTTAATTTTGCAACGGCCTGCATATACACACTCGCTGCAATGAGTTTGTGAACAACATGAAATTTTACTTTCTTTTTCTGTACATGCTGGAAAATTATTTTTTGCAGTACAGTCTGAGATTGACTAAGGCTATGGTTGTATTTGTATCTCGTATGAAAATTACATTTCTATACCGTCAAGTTAAATTGCAGATGTTTATTCCTTCATCATAGTCGGCTGGCTGTCTGAAAATCCTGGACTCAGAATATCATTTTAATGACTTCTTTCGCGATTGCTTAACATTTTCAGCAATAAAATACTTTATAACTGCATAGTAATAAATATTTGAATTTCAGGATGTGTTTGACCGCAAATGTTCCTAGTAGAAAGATGATGACTGTTACTGCTTACATTTGTTTCCCCTGGTTATAATTCACTCTTCAAATAAATATGTACTTATTATAAATATTTGTCAAATTATTTAATATTTATTGTTTTTGATATTTAATTAATACATTTTGAATAATTTTTATTGTATTTCCTAATCTAATGAATCCAGTTTCTTTAAAACTAATCACTCGTATAATTTATTTAAGGTAATGGTTATTAATAGATTTAATTATATAATTGTGTGCATTCTTTAATAAATTTAATATCTCCTGTGGTCTTTCAATGTTGACTTTAAGAATGATAGGTTAGAACAGGATAGTCTCAAATTCTGTAGATCAATGATTTTGGAAATCAAGAAATGATTGCTGTGCGAGACAAATCAATCCTTACTCTATTTATTTGTCCCTCTCTTCTCTCGTTCTTTATTTCCCGCTTCATTTCTTTCCCCATGCAGTTCACTTAGTTCTACGATACGAATGGACCTTGTGGTTGGTTCATTTCACCCCTCAAGGATAGACCTTCTTTGAGTCAGGGGGGCAACTGGACTGAATTACCAGAGCGTATTACCAGAAAGAGGTGGGAAGAAGATTGGTTTGGCTACAAATGGTTTTCATGTCTTCCTTCTATTGCTCCTTTTTGAGCAGTTTTATTGGTCACCCACATGAAAGTACTGTTTCAATTTAATTTGTACTTTTGTTTCATTAGTTTTTTTTCAAATTAGGAACTATGAACATATAGGATTGCAGTGGTTAATTGTGAAGTTCAATCCAATATTAACATCCCATAAACACTTAGTCAATGCTCATTCCACGTCCCTAAATAACTAATTTTATGTACAAAATGATGTACTTTAACTGTTAATACTACAATTGATAAGCTTGTGAGTTATTTCTGTCTTAAGAAGGACTAAAAATGAAATTGTTTTCATTGTTTTACTTACTCGGAAAATATGCAGTTGTGTGTGCATAGATGAAACTATATACACAAAAGGCCATATCCTAAAAAGTCCCTGATATTCTATACCAAAACATAAACTACTACATTCTGAATAAAATTGTTGACCGGAATGTGAAATATTTACATAAACATTTATCATACGTTTGTAAAAAAAAATACACACAATCAAGTGAAAGTTACTGAACCAGGCGGGGAAGTAAAAGTTGGGTTTGGTGCCTTAAATACAACTATAAATCAACGCTGTTGAACAGAAATCACAAAAAAAAAAAAAATAGAAAAGTATGAAATAGATTAGTCCTCATGAAAGTTTTGAAGTTGATGATTAACAAAAAAGAACATTTTTACGTGTAAGTTTTTCCCAAAGTAGCTTTTGAAAGTTTGTTTTTTTAAGTTTGGGCCAAATCAAACGTATACTATTGTAATTTCAATCAAGCTTGGAATGGTTATTATTCATAGTGCTTTACTCTACAAAAGAAAACTCTTGAGAATATCATAGGTACATATATAAGTACCGAGAGTTATTTACATCTTGCGTACGCAGCTGAGCGCAGTAGCGTTGGGTCAAGGTCGCACCAGAAGCCCGTCATAATTACACGTGTTTCCGGCGCTGATGGCTTTATGTGGACAGTTCAGCTCAGTTTGACGTTAGAAGAGTAAGCACTACTTCTGTATTTGAATTATTACTTGTTATCATGGGATATTGCTGCGCCAGTGTTATTAATTGTGGTGTATTAGCAAAGTAAATTTTACAGTAGTGAAATGTTACCACTAGAAGAGAGAAACTTTAAATCTACAGAAATAACCCGCGTGCATTGGAAGAACTTAAAGAAAATAGCAAGACATAAATAGTAAAAATTGTGAAGCAAAGCTGTTGCTAATGTTTGCAATGTCATTATAAGATATCATAAACATGTGACTACAGACGGACAGTACTTCTAACTTCATCCGTAGTACAGGTTAGTTAATAATTCAATTGAGTGCATAGTATTATAGATCAGTGTCGTGCAAATAGAATGCTAAGGAAACTTGTTCATCAACAGAGCCGGCGACTGGCGTTGAATGCGTTTGGTTGCGGATGCGAGTCAAAAATGGCTTTCTGTTTACGTTATCCTTCCAGATACTTATCTTAATTCATAAATAAGTTTAAGTTAATCTACATAATAACACTGTAATGTTGCATAGTAGGCATACGTTTATCAGCTCTTTTATATGCGTTATAATTTATTTTCCCAAAGTATAAATAGTGTATTTATTCAGTAGTTTAAAATGTTTATTTGAAATATATGTATTACCATATTTAGTCAGAATTGTAATAAAAGCTTACAGCCGGTTCCAAAGTGATAATGCCAATATTATCAATATTAAGATTATACCATTTAAAATTATTTCTTAACTTATTAATCTTATTGATTAATATGGTTATTGATTAAGTAGGTATCACACTCAGCAAATGGGGTTCTTCATATGCATTTCGTTTTCTTGTGCGTATGAATGGTTTCTTATGTATAGAAGTAAGAAATAGATAAATACAGAAATATTATGGTGTGCAAGAGGACGCGGAATAATTTAGATAAACAAATAAAATAAATTAAACTTTAAAGATTTGCCATTGCGTAAGAGATTAGGTGAATTGGCTGCTATTCTGAAAACATATGTAAAGGTTCATGTTCAATTCTTGCTTAAATCACTGCTTGAGATATTTGTCCAGGACAAATGCTGCTTGCACTGCCTCTGTTTACTTAAATATTCATTTGATGTACTTTTTTCCTTCTAAGATTAATATTCTCGCAGTTCTTCTCTTCCCCATAGCCAGAACTAAATCACTCAAAAATAAAATACGTGTTCACGTTAAAAAGAGTCGTTTCTAAAATTAAACGAAACACAATAACATTGAATATGGATAGAACTAGTAGTCTTAAGAAATATTAAAATATATTTAAAAGTTATTTACCAACGATAGAGATTGTTATGCACACAGAAATAGCTTTATAGTTTTAAATACTAGAGAGAAAAGAAAAGATGCATTTAAAGAGAAAGAATAAAAAGCAGGTCACGACCGGGATTCGAATCACTGACTTTCAGTCAAAATCGCGGGTTCGAACCCGGCCAGAACCGATGGATTGTTTCGGGGTAAAAATCCTAAGTATGGCTTCCTTCGGAAGGGAAGTAAAGCCATGGGTCCCGTGTCGTACATTTACGGCACGATAAAGAACCTCAAGCCTGAAAGAGAGGCCTCTGAGTAAAATTAGTCGGCCGTTTCACGCCCTGAGTTGAATGAGTCGCTGATGACCTAAGATGTTAAAGAGCGTCCATAAATAAATCAATAAAAAAAACTGATTTTCAGCCTTTCGTCTCTAAAAATCTTGATGTAACTTTCATGAATCGGTAATACACAGAAAGTGTTACTTAAACAGACCACCAAAATCCTTAGAGTGCATGTTGAATAACCGACAAGGACACCTGGTTTTGACAAAACGCACATTACGTTACCTTCGATATTCAATATGTACTTTTACCATCTTCATTTATCATCTGTCTTTGAAGAACATGAGCGGCTAGAAACGTTGTGCTACTTGTGTGGCTATTTCTGTCTTTTATTCATTTTTGTTTATATTTTTTCTTTTTTTATTTTAGCTATTTAAATTGTTCTTTACAAATTATATTATTTTTTATGTTCAGTATATATATATATATATATATATATATATATATATATATCAGGTGAATCACCTGCTCCTACATTTGCAGTTTTATGCAATCCGCAATTTATACTCTTATCATTTGTTATTGATTTGCTTTAATTGCCGACGCTGTTTAATATCTCAGATCATCAGCGTCTCATTCACTTCAGGGCGTGGAACGTCGGATAAATTTAGCTCAGAGAACTCTTCCTTCAGGCTTGAGGTTCTTTTACATACAGTAAATCTACGACATGAGGCCCACGGCTTTACTTTCCTTCCGAAGGAAGCCATACTTAGGATTTTTACGCCCGAAAAAAAAAAACATCGATCCTGGCGGTGGTTGAACCCGCGATCTTGCATTTAGGAAGCAAGTATGATTACACACACCACCAGGACCGACTACTCTATCATGAAAACATCGGTCTTAATGGTATCTATACAAATTCTATAACATGGATATCTTTGGTTGCACACTTAGCATAATGACTAATAATATGGCAGATATGATAGTATCGCCCCTTAATGCATTTGTCAATTTTCAACTCACACCAATGAAGTGATGATGATTATTGCTTAAAGGGCGCAAAACTACGAGGTCATTAGCGCCCACACCAATGAAGTGTTTGCACCACTGAAAATATATACTGTAAAAAGCAAATGCCTCCTATTATTCTAACTTGACAGATAAGTGTTTAAACGCAACATATGTACATTTGATCTACTTGTTGGAAATTGACGGTGAATAAAACTGCTCAAACACGACTTTTCTAACGAAGAACTCAAACGGATGATCTTCTTGGTTATTGCAAACCTGAGCACGCTATGACACGGAAATTCTGACTCGGTGTAACACGGCAGGTGTAATGGATCTGCAGGTCACAGTAATACGTTGGCGAAGACTCTCTGGATCTTCTGGCTCCTCTGTATAAACTAGCTGCTTTAAATAACCCCAGAGGAAGAAGTCAAGAGGCTATGGGTCATCTGGCTAACCAGGAGACTGGTCATTGTCCTCTTATCCAATGACCAGGATGTGTCGCATTTATATGTTTGCAGATGATCATAGACCGTGGCGGTGGAGCACCATCGTGTTGAACTCACATTCGCTCTTCCGGTGGTGCATTCTCTTGTAACAGTGGGCGTTCATGCGGAGAAGTTGCAGGTGTTAGGTGCCCTTCAAAGAAAAATGGTTCAATGAGATGGTCACCCAAGATTTCACATCAGACATACACTCCCCACTGCACTTTGAATGCTGTCTCCATTACCCAGAGGAGATTATCAACACTCCAATAATGAAGCATCTTATGGCGGTTTACGGTCCCACTGTTGTGGAATCTCGATTCATCAGAAAACAGGATTCTGGATAAGAACGCCATATCATTTGCCACTTGGCCTAGCATCCATTCACAGAAGTTCACTGGAAGGCATTCAAAACAGCTTTCGTATTAACACGGAATGTCGCGGGTGCGTTTCTTAACAGAAGGCATCCTTGCAAGTGACGCTGTTGCACACACGCCTTCCAATATTTCGTAAGGTTTTTGCTGTTGGTTGTCGTCCAGTTAGATATTTCTCCTGGTGTAGGTGTTGAGCTTGTTGTGCATTCACTCTCGCCTCTCCGTAGATAAGGGTCATATCAAAGTACTCATCTGTTGAATGCATAGCGCAGGACTGGCACAAACTCTGTGTGGCAGCATACGCCTGAGGAGTGAAGGCTGACGACATTCATAATATCACTTTGCGGGGTAGCACTCGTCAAATGGGACAGAAAGGCGTTATTTTTAACATAACTATAAGTAATCACAAATTTACTTAAAATTACAGCTTATGTTTAGGATTATTTTCCATGACAAAATTTCTACAACCATGAACTATAAAATAATAATGCGTTAAAAATCGGAGGCTTTTAACATTACAGTATTATGAAATCGATTTCCAAGTTTTATGAGAGAGAGAGAGAGTATCACACACAAACACGAACAATGCTATCGACGCGAACCCGTGATTCATACAGCAGAACGGTCAAATTCCACTCACCTACTTGGGCGTTTGATTGACAGGACATTCTCAGTTCAAAATTTGATCTTGTATGGCATGCGCCGGTACCAACTTCATGCTTTGCTTGTATGTTACAGCCTTTTAAGACAGCTGTAATCCTTTGTTGTACCTTGTAACATGATTATTAAATGGCATAAACCATTAGGTATGTTATTTGGGATGTAGGTGTCGAAGTTTACGCCAAAATTTAAATAAACCTTTATTTAATCATCTATATGCCTTGACTATACAGCGCCCATTGTGGATATGGGCTTTCCTTTAATGGGTCTTATCTATTCCGTCCATAATTACAAAAAATCGTAGTTTTATTTTTAACTGATTTTGACACTGGGCCCCTATAATAGGTTCACTTTTTTCAGAGGTTCACTCAGTTGCGTGGTTATGTATACTGTAATGTAAAATTTTCTAAAATCGGCTGGATACCCGAAATCAGCTCTCGGTAAACGAGTCATATATTTTCCAGTTGTACTTAATTGTAAAGCACCTTGTGTCTCTTAAATATCTTTACCTCTTAATGTTGAGCCTTCGTCTATGTATATACATAAATTAGTAGTCAGTAGGCGAAGAAAGTGGACTTAAATCGCAATTGTCGCTTGAAGTGTGACCTATCTTTCAGAAAAGGAAGGGGCGGCTGAGACTCATCTGGTATAATGTGTGGCATTTTTTTTTATTACTAACCTACTTGCCAGTCACGCATTGGAATTCCACAGAAGAGCAGTAGAGCGCAGTAGCGTGGTCCATTGGAAAAGCGCGCATCGATAATATGCGGATTACATCAAAGGTGAAGATGGAATGATATGGAGAAACGGCGGAATGTGTGGCGGGGAAAACCGGAGTACCCAATCGCAGCCTCGTCCGCCAAAAATCGCACTTAAGCCTCTGGTGTCGAACCTGTACTGTCTCGATGGGAGGCAATTAGTGTAATATTTTAGCCACGGTGCCGACATATGTATGTATACAGCTTTATTTATAGAGTTTGTGCAGCACTTAATGTTCCAGCAATAATGCGTGCCATTGGCGGCGCACAACTTCAGCACCACTCATTTCCATTTCTCATGACCCTGAACTTCGTTATCTGAAAGTCTCACGACAGTTAACTCTTTTGCGAGGGACTTTAAGCAGTAGACACTAGAGAGAATGAATGAATGTGTTTAATGCCCGATTTTGCTAAGGAGGCACCACAGGCGATGGACACTGATCACACATGAAATGAAATGATATACTGGGAAAGGATTTATTTTTAAGGCAGGAATCGTTCCCGGCCTAAGCTTAGGGTACCTCCCCGGCATTTGTCATTTATGAGGACCGAGGAAATCCTGGGAAAACCTCAGTCAGGGAGGACGGTCCTGGCGGGATTCGAACCCTATATCTCCCGCTCACGAGTCTACGCCTTAACGACCTCGGCTCTCCGTGGGGTGCCCTAGAGCGAAGCATTTTTATGAGTATGCGTTATTTTAAGCACTAAAGAGCCGATGTGCGTGAGGAATTTTAAGGAACTTTACTGAACTATTACCTCCTTCCAAACTTCAATTCACGAAAGTGTGCATTAATTGAACCTACTGATTCAGTGCTAATCGAAAACGAATGAAAAAGTATTTTTAACAAAGGAAAAACTAAAGGAAATTGAAGTAAATCTGGAATGTTTTTCAACACAAACACACCATTAAATCAAACATTAAATTTACATAACATGGAGTTTTGGAATGTAAAGTAAGTCATCAGTAATGAACTAAAAGTAAAGAGCTAATGGATCTTAGCGTGTATTTCATCAATACAATATCTGCTTAGCCGAGAGGATGATAATTCCAGCATCTTCTATACGTAAGATTGCACGCAAATTTTGGAAAATGAAGCTGAGATGCGAGACCCGCCAATTGCGTTAAGCTTATTAGCAGAATTGGTGTTGCACCTAGAACACTTGCTACAATAAAAATAATGTGGCATAAGATGATAACTATACCTAAAGACTAATATTAACAGTAATGGACTGGACTGTCACGCTTGTTACTAATGATCCTTGTAAGTGAACTGACTTACTCGACACTCCAGCTGATGTATGTTCAGGGGAGATTATTGATAACCGTTTTCCTTTACAGGATTGCCTTGTGTTCTACTCGCCTAAAATTGACTTAAAGTTAAGTTTGCCCTTACGCAAATATGCAAGTTAGCTTGCTTATCTGAGCTGACACATGTGTTCCATAGCAGGAATGAAAGAACGTTCTGCACATCGTCGTATTATGTACTAGGGTGTGTTAATTATATACCCTTCTGTAATATTTCTTTGACCTTCTTTAACACTCGTTACCAAGTTTTTGCTATTGTTATACAGAATAGCCTTTCAGTGATCCATTTTGGTTCCAAAGTCGTACTAAACGTTGAAATTCGTCTAAACTCTTTAGAACAATATGTGGACGTGTGAGTTCATGAGAAATCGGTGGGAAAATTAGAATTAGTCACCTCACATTTTAAAAATGTCAGTATATTTTCATATCACTACAACACATTACGATCCGCAGATCTAATAGTTTTAATTTAAAAAATCTCGCCAAACAATTTTTTTATAAAGGCATAGCTCTCAAATCCCTTAAAATAAAAATCCGAACAACCGTTTATTTTAAAGCTCTTAGTTTGCCAAACATAATCACTGATATTTATAAGTAAATTAACCCCTATATAGTTGGTGATTAATATGCAAATCTGGATCATAAGCACTCATAGTATTACGTTGTCTCTTAAGAAATTAATCTGTTATAGTAGCGAACATCTTAAGGTTTATAGGATCAGATGAAAGAGGTTCGTTTTCTTACTTGGAGTAGGACTCTGTTGGTAGATAGTCAACTCGGAAGACTGAAGATTCGCGGTCGTAATTCCGGCCATTATCCTAATTTTTCAAGTTCGATTCTTCATCAGAAGAAGATAAGTTTTACGGATATTTGATCTATACTCCCAAAATAAAATAAAATAGAAAAATTAGGTAGGGCTTCAAATTTTTAGTACAAATAAATAAAATGCATATTTGTGATCTAAGGTAAACGAATATATAAATAAATAATGTCACAGCTAGAAGTTGAATCAGATCTTTAACCCACAACCCCGCATGGAAGTACATTTGCATACTGTGCAAATTAAAGCGAACTTCAATGTCTTGTGCCTTGTGGAGAGCTTAAAGCTTACACAACTATTGACATCTACCTGTGTATAAATTTAGAAGGGAGATAGGATGACACAAATGTTTTATGCAAACTTTATATTCAATATTTAAAAAGTTGTGATATGCATGTGCAGAAATATTTGGTGTAAGAAATATTTGCAAGGGAAGGGCAGAACAACACTCTATTGTATTTTAGAGAGGCGACAAATTCTCTAGGTACAGTTGAAAGTTCCTTAAGAGCCGGTAAACAGGTGAACGGCCTCTCGCACCGCGTGGACGCGTGTTCGAACTCCCACCTATGAGAAGCAAGGACTTTGAAATATTAGCGCCTCAGCGTGAGCTCCGGATCGTCAATGGTAGCCTTAGATTTTGCACACCCAGAGTCCGTGAGTCCAGTTAAGAATCGCTGTATGAGCTAAGCGAGCCACGTGGCGGCAATTCCAATCCAGCATATATGGGGGATCTCCCTCTGCAAAGCAAGCAGTTGTAGTTAGCGAGTTTTGCAGTGGGCAGTTCCAAGAAAATGAGGGCAGTTGCGTATTTAAGTGTTGCAGCTTTTACAGTTAGCACTTTATAATGAGCAGTTTTTCAGCTCCTCAGTCCACGGTACTAAAAGGAGCAGTTTTCGGCAGTTTTCAGTTCCGTTCGGTTTGCAGTGCTAAATGAAGTATTTCCGGATATTAATTTTGTCATTCAATCCAGCAGCCAGTAGGCTGTTCATCAAGATTCATTCCGCTATCAAGCCTTTCCCAACGCGAGATGCACAGTTACACAATGTCACCATCTACTGAGCTTCGAGATTCTTCCATGAGCAATCGCATACTTCTCCTACTGAATTAACGTCGTAGACCAAAGCAGCGCACCAGGAGGCAAGCAGTTGATTCTAGTTCCAATAAATTCATCGACAAATCCATGCAGCAGAGAGTTATAATTCTCCTAATCCCCTCCCTCTCCTCATCACGGACACCTAGCGCGCAACAGCAGAATCCGGCCTCGTCAGTTATCGTCCATTTGTGACGACTAACTACCTTTTAACCCAAGCAAAAGCGGTTACAAAGTGTATTTCTGCTTTATACGCCGAGTTATCACACAGTCAGCACTCTCAAGTGAAAGTAGTACAGCTGACTTCCCTGTAGTTCATCGTAAGTAAATGCAACTAGCAAGACTGGCTTGTTCCAAATTTCGTCCGCTTAGTATATACAGAGTGATTAAAATTGTGCGCCATTGGACAACTTCGTTATTAGTGTAGGTACCGAAAAGGAAAGAGGGAAAGTTGTTGGAAACAAGTAATTTTAAATTACTTGTGTTAATCGTGCCGTCAACAGGACGGAAACCATTTTGAACACTTCCTCCGTCATTATACAAGCGGAGCAATAATCGGACATAGCAGTTCAAATTAATTAAATGTTTCAATTTGCCATTGTGACTATCTTAGTTTCAAGATTTTCTCAAGTAATTTGTAGGTACCCATTAATCATCGTTGCATTTTTCGATAATTGCTTTAGTGACCCTGAATGATGCATCTTATGTTGCAACATTCAGCACATGATTTAAAACTACGTTTCTCCAACAATTTTCCCCTCTTTCCTTTTTCGGTGCCTATATAATAACGGAGTTATCCTGGCGTGCAACTTTTGAATCACACTATATAGCCCTGAAGAAAGCCTGAAATTTTGTGGAATAAAAATCGCCATATTTGTGCCTGGAAATGTATTCTACTTATTTGTAAGTTGCAAGGACATCATTAGATAATATTTAAAATTAAATGTTAACACTGCAAAATCTAAATTATAAGATAACTGTTTCTAATTTTGTATCTCTAATAATTCTCCAAATATCAAAGAATTGAAAACGTATAATTTTGTTAAATGTCAAAACATTGTTGAAAGAATTAAAATATTTGAATACAAGAATCTTCAAAATATCTTAAAATTAATTTCACCTTTTAAACAGTATTATAGACGAATTTGGGAATCTGTCTGTCTGTGTATGGCAAGTTTCAAGAAAACTAGAAATGACTTCGTGCAGCGAATCCCCCATGTTTATGTGTTGAAACAGCATGACTATTGAGCGCCGACGTTGTCATTGCTCCCTTCGTAATCTGTGGACACGCGATGATGTCGTCACTGCCTCACTGTCATGTGAGTCAGATATTTCTCTTGTTAGAAAACATATTTTTCTTACGAGACACATTCTTTTTCCTCAGAGATGCTTGCTGAACTTCTTCCTCTCCTTGATGTTGATGACTGTATTACCGACATTGCCTGATTTGTTCTGGTTGTGAGGTGGAAGAACGTTCACGGTTTGCTGCAGCTTCCTGCTGTTCATGGAGTACATAATTCATTTGCTTGAATGTGTCAGGATTTTATAGGATGGTTCCTGTATTACAGAAGAAGATCTTTTAACTGTAAAACCGTATAAATCCTTACCCGTTTGAAGACCGTATGCCACCAATTCAGCTTCGAATGCTTTGGTAAAGCTTGTTTTCTGTTGTTGATTTTTTTTTTTTTCGTAGATTTTTCAACTGCACGATGCTCACCCTTTTTATATTAGTGTTTCATAGTGTTTCGGGGGAAATTAAAATTCTCTTGCACTTTTGGACCCAATTTTGTTCCCCTCAATGCTTTATTTGCCTCTTTCATTCAATTCCTTACATTTTGCCATCTAAAGTAAATAAGTAAACTACCTCATCCCAAAGAGTCTTGCGTTGTCGTTTTCGTCTAAAAAGTAACATATTTCCACCAGATACTTGGAAGATATTCAGATTTGCTACTTTTACTTTCATACATAAAAGATTAGGCAGAAACAGAAGTCAATCCTGGTGGTGTAGAGGTAACCATACTTGCCTTTTAAACCCGGGTTCAATCCCGGCAAGGATCGATGGATTTTTTCGGGCGTAAAAGTTCTTAGTATGGCTTACTTCGGAAGGGAAGTATAGCCATGGGCCCCTTGTCGTAGATTTGAGGGCCGAAAAAGAACCTCAAGCCTGAAAGAAGATATCTGTGAGCAAAATTTATCGCCGTGAATTGAATGGGACGCTAATTACCTGAAATGTTAGAAAAAGGTCCGTAAATAAGCCGAATCAACAGAAACAGAAATATTTCCCGCTTCTAATAATTATTAAGAATATCTGATGGTGTATTTATAAATAAATAAGGAATAAATTAAAAAGTATTGAATTTCATTTCGACACCCGATCTGCATATGCTAGCACTAAGCTTGTATCGTAAGAGATTTCAGCGACTTGACAAAGTTATTTCCCTGAGCAAACTCTGATACACCCCATTTCTTACGCGTATCATGTGAACGCAACGTTAATCAGCAGCTGGAAGATTTTAATCTCGGTTCCAGAAAAAAATGTCATCCAGGCTTGTTCCGTACTATACCAACGTTCGTCCCAGGGACGAAAATGGAAATGGAAGGGGAGAAAAGTTACGCACATCCCTGGGTTTAGCATCAATGAATAACCTCAATCTAATTAAAGGTCAGAAACTACATGTTATTAAAGTGCAGTACAACATTCAATAACATACGATGCTTTCCTTAGGAAGAGTACGCTGTTTACATGAAAGTTTCACTACGTAACCATAGAATGAAAACTGAAACCTCCCCTTGGACGCAAACTAAACACAACAAACTCTCTCGAGTATAAAGGAAAAGCCACGGGAGCGACTGTTGATAAAACATATGTACCTACATTGCACAGTGTAAATCCCTTGGGAGGCAGAATTTTAACTCCTACCTGATAATTTAATGAATTTTATTTGAGAGTTCTTGATGAAATATTTTTTGTCCAAGAGCGAACAGTCGTACAATTATTTGTTTTTACTGTTTTCCGTGTGGAAGCTAGTAAAATATTCACTAATTTATTTATATCCCTGCTGAAATTTTATATTTATGTGGCACATACAGAATTATTGAGAATGTGCTATCAGTTATATTATCAAATTTGTTTTAAATGTCTAGCATTATTCTTTACGAGTTTATGTCCTTCAAAATTGTTAATTTTCGCTAATATATGATATATTTACGACCGCCTCCATGGTCTAATGCTAACGTCTATGACTGCTGATCCGAAAATCAGGAGTTGATTCCAGGTCAGGTCAAAATGTCTTGGTAAGGTTTTCCCGGATTTTGTTCTTACTCTGAGAATGTGAATGTCAGATAACTTTAAAGCACCAATGACAATGAGCTCATTTTCGCTATTATCGATTCATTTCATTCCTCCCCACACACTACGATTAGGTACCCATAGACTTAAGAACCCTCCTGGTGTACCATAACCGTATTGCCTTCACCATCATTTCCACTGGAAGAATGTAGCGGCGGAAGTCTGCTACAATATCAGCATGAGAACCATGAACTGGGACTGGACCAAAACAGCGATATTTAGTGCATTAAAACTAAAGGACTTTAATTCGTTTATGTAATCAAATATTTCTTCACCCTCTTTGTATAATTTTGTAAGGTTTCTTTGTGCCCGATTTTCACATGAATTGGCCCTGAGAGGTTTACCAAGAAGTAGTGGGTTTAAATGAATTGAAGTAACTCTGTCAAGCGACGATAAATGTGCCATGACTCTGGAAAGGTTTTAGAAGCAGAGCGCATTGTTATTATTATTATTATTATTATTATTATTATTATTTAGAATATTGTTCAACGCCTTTTTTTACTACTGGTGCATCACAGGTGGTGAATACGGGATACAAATGAGATGAAATCAAATTATATATGTATATATACATGTAATATAAAAGAAAAAGAAAAATAAAGTAACACTATTAGCAAAGTAACAAATTAATAGTAATTATAGAAGATTTAACAGGATAAAACATTTAAAATAAAGTCACGCTTGAAATCGCTATATAACGAACTCAACGAGTCATATACAGAATGCTGTGTATTAAAATTCTATAACATTTCTTCTTCTTAATTCAGTTATTCAAATACAACTTCCAAATACATCTTTATGCCTTATTCTCGGTGAGTCGGTCCTAGTGATGCAGTGGTAATCGTACTTGGCTCCTAAACCCAAGATTGCGGGTTCATACCCTGCCAGGATCGATGGAATATTTCTGGCTTAAAAGCCTAAGTATGGCTTCCTTCGGAAGGGAAGTAAAGCCGTGGGTTCCGTGTCGTCGAATATTTACCCCATGTAAAAGAATCTTAGGCCTGAAAGAAGAGGCCTCTGAGCAAAATTTATCGGCCGTTTCATTCCCTATTTGAGTGGGGACGCTGATGATCTGAGATGTTAAATAGCGTCCATAAATAAACCAAATCAACAATTCTCGATGATTTTTTTTAAATCTGCAAAGGCCCATGTGTAGTGATATCTAAGCTTCTCTAAAATATTTTAAACCAGATTGAGCATAAAATAATATTGTTCAACGTGAATATTGCATTTTAACGCAAATTTGTGCAGCTATATAATCAAAACACCTTAAAGAACTCCACGAAATCTGAGTTAAAAGCAAAATTCTATAATAAATTAATTTAAACGTCGTAATACTTTTCCTCGGGTTGTTTCAATTTAGTTACTGCTGTGAGTGAAGCAAATTATGCTATAAAAGCTTTAATTTTGTTGTTTTTGTGTGCTCTTTTCATATACCGAGGGTGCAAAAATGTATACACACTTTCTCAGTAGATATCTATTTAATATATTTCAAAGTTGGACCGAAAAACAACAGTAATAGGTAGTATAATATTCTGTAAACAGATGTGACACACATATATTATGAAAGCGAGACAGGTAAGTTAACAATGAACAAATGAAGCCAAGATTATCGTATGATGTTCTGTAAACAGATGTGACTCACATTAAATCATGCTAGCGTTGCTACAACAAAATAGAGCCAAGATTATTGTTTGAACGGCGGAAAGCATTTTCAAGTGATTTTGGAAATCCTAGAATGTTGTTGAAGTTCAAAGGCAATGGAGACGCGTGTACAGAACAGAACCGCCAACGCGAGTAACAGTTGCACGCATCCGAGACAATTTTGAGACTCATGGTACCGTATGCGATGTTCACAAGGGCTGATCTGGGAGACCTCGCACAGCAACATGCCCCGCGTCCTTGGCTATGGTTTTGGAACGTTTGGAGCACTCGCCGCAGAAATCTACAAGGCAATGTGCACGTGAGACTGGGATTAGCAGAACCAGCGTACGTCGTATTATTAAAACAGCAAAGTTGAAAGTTTTCATCCCAAGACTTTTGCATGCATTAAATGAAGAATGATAGGAGAATGCAATACTGTGAGTGGTTTTGGAACATGGTGCAAGAGGAAGAGGCCTTCGTAGGGAAAGTTGTTTGATCCGATGAGGCACAATTTAAGTTGAACGGAACTGTTAAACGGCATAACTATGTCTACTGGTGTGCGAACAATCCACATGTTATTTTGGAAAGGGCTGTTAATTTACCTGGAATTAATGTTGGTGTGGGCTGTCATCTAAGGGTCTAATTGGGCCATTCTTTTTTGACGCAACAGTAAATGACCCGGTGTACCTGAACATGATACGCACATCCGTCTTACACTCTACGGAAATGAAGAATTTTACTTCCAACAGGATGGTGCACCACCGAGATGTACGTGCGTACCTTGATGACAATCTTCCAAAGCACTGAATAGGACGAAGTTGTCCGATTGAGTTTCCACCTCGTTTTCTGGATCTAACTCCGTTGGACTTCTATCTATGGGGAGCCCTTAAGGATGTTGTATACCGTAGAAAACCGGCTGCACTGGCAGCACTTGGGGAAGAAATTGAAACGGCATGTGCTGCAATCGCTGAGGACACTTTCGCAAACGTTGCTCAATTAGTAGTTCAACGTACTCAGAAGGGAATCGAAGGCAATGGTGGGCATTTTGAGCTGTTGTAACTGTAAAAGTCTAAGATGATTAGTGCTCATCATTTTCTCTTTGTGTGAATTCAGTGTTGTTATGCTAAAACAGTTTTTTTCTTTGCTTGAAGTGTGTATACATTTTTTTTTTTTTTGGCATCCTCTGTATTCATATTTCGGAATAATCAGTAGATGGAAAATGTTCTAATGTATTATCATAGAAAAGTTGCTTACGCCCTACAAAGTTCAAATCCATAAAAGACTTGAAATGACATCTGTATAAAAGGGTGATATGTCAGAATCTCTATAAATTTCTGCTGAAGCTGTATATTCCTAACAAAAATTCTGTGAACAAATCGGCAGTAAGCTTAATGTTTCCTTTTAATTCTTTGGTCATTTTAAGTGCTTAAAAAGCATTCTTTTGAAAACAAAATTATGCTTAGTTTCTCTTCAAATCGTCAACTGCATGCTATGCATTGCCAAAAGCGGTCTATTGTGGAATCACCGACATACACTATGAAGAAAAAATAAGTTCAATGCAATAAGCACTTACACATTGTGTTTATTTTGATAATTCTAAACCACTTCTATGTGTTAAAATCCTTACACATAATCTATTTTACTTACCCATAAGCTAACAGAAATTGCCCAAAATTTCATCATGAGCCATACTACAAGCTTCTAATTTTTTTTTTTGTTGGTTTATTTATGGACGCTCTTTAACATCTCAGGTCATCAGCGTCCCATTCAACTCAGGGCGTGAAACGGCCGACAAATTTTGCTCAGAGACCTCTCTTTCAGGCTTGAGGTTCTTTTTCGTGCCGCAAATGTACGACATGGGACCCACGGCTTTACTTCCCTTCCGAAGGAAGCGATACTTAGGATTTTTACGCCCGAAAAGAGCCATTGGTCCTGGCCGGGTTCGAACCCGTGTTTTGGGTTTAGGAAGCAAGTATGGTAACCACTACACTACCAGGACCGACACAAGCTTCTAAACGCCACATAATGGACTATCTTAATCTCTCCCATAATCCACTTATCTACCATATCTGCTGACACTTAGTTCAATACTCTGGTGAGATATTTCCATATCGCCAATAGCCGAGGTCATTCAGTCACGAACTCGTGAGCGGGAGGTCTAGGATTTGATTTCGCCGGAACTGTCCGCTCTGACTGAGGTTTATTCCAGGTTTTCCTCAGTCCTCATAAATTGCAATGTTGGGTAGGTACCCTAAACTTAGATCTGGAACGCTTCCTTCCTTTAAAAGAAAAAAGTCTTTCCCAATTTATCATTTCATCTCATCTATCCCCAGTGTGCACTTTATGTGTTACCTCAGCAGTGAAGGTGTTAAACAACAGAATGTGTCACTGCAGAAAGATACCCATATCCATGCATATAGACACATTTCTGAACAGAAAGGTACCTATTCCATCGATATCGTAAGTGTGACAAATGCTGCACTGCAGAAAGGCTCCTAAGACATTGACATAAGTATTTTTCTGCTTTCCCACGTGAGCGCTAGCATCGAAACACATTTACAAAGCTGTAATATGGTGGAAAACGGGATTGTGGTTGATGTTTATCCTAAAATATTTATAAAATGTGTGTGATAAGTGAAGTATATACAACCAATATTATTAAGAAAGCACGTTTTAGTGATGAAGTATATATTACCTATAGTGGAAAGGGAGTACCTCGCAGAGAAATATTTCCAAAATGCAGGTACATAACAAGAAGTTTGTATTACTAATTTCTCTCTTCATGCTGACATAAATAAATTAACTACAGGTTTAACAATTAGTACACATTTCAACAATCACATGTGTTGTTTGTTACCTCTCAAAGGTAAATAATTAAATATATCGGGTTTTCTGAAAATGCAGTAATAGATAATTGACAGATATTAATGTTCAAAAACAAGGTTTTCAAACGACTCTTCGGATACTCCTATTAGTGTGCCTTTTTGTTTGTACAATCATATGCTTTTTGTTATTATAAGTAGTAGTAGTATATTTCAGAACTATTCAATTGTTAATATGCACAATGAAAATGAACATTTTTAAATATAAAGTTACATTAAATTTGACTTATCTGCCCGAGTAATAACATTAATTCAAAACTCGTTTTAGTACGAAAGGCTATGTACGACAGATCTGATTTAATTGAATTTTTTTTTTTTTTTAACTTATAGGTGCCGTAAGAAATGTTTTCACTGAAAAGGAGTCAGAAGCTGTGTTCTTAACTTTCTATAGGGTAAACACAAAAGACGACCAGGATCTTCATTTGCAACGAATGGTTGAAGTAGTAGATTCAGCACAACAAAGACCTCCTTGCAAAGAAGACCCAGCTCTGAAAGACAACGCATTTAAATACAATACACTGTTGCGTGAGAAAAAACGTGCGTATATGCAGGAAAGCCTTCTTTTCCTTATACAGTTTGTCTGATAAACGCATAAGAAGGCTTCTCTGATTACAACTTCTGGGACAATCATCACATAATGCTAGGAACAAGGGATCCAGCAGAAAAATTACACATTTAGAGGAACTTAGGCTTATCCAGCAACATATTGAAATGTTTTCAGTGAAGCAAAGCCATTATTCTGGTAAAGTAATCCACCATTAGGTGCATCTTTGTCAGCGAGCAAGATGTACGGACTCTTTAAAGAAAAACATTCAAATATTAAGATAAACTATAGCAAATACTTCAATGAAAACTCTACACTGCGGTTCGGATGCCCACAAGGATATGTACTGCATTTATGAAATGAAAAATAAGATTAAAAACCTCGATCTGAATCAAACAACTAAATGGGCAACAGTTGCCGAACTATGATTTAAAAAAGAAGAATGAATAAATTTTACTGTGCTGTAAACAATAGCAAGGGAAAATGTATTAACGATGAAAACACCTTGACTTTAGTGTTCAACTTCATGCGGAACCTATACCTGCCAGCAATACCAGTTAAAGATATATTATATTTGAGATAGTTGGTTTTTAATGTTTTTTGCATTCACAATTTGAAGACAGAAAAAAACACATTTCTTTGTGTACCGTGAGGGACAGAGAAGAAAAGGCGCAGATGAAGTGTCTGCATTTCTTATTGATTATATCGATGAATTTTTCCCAAAAGAAAATATCAGAATTATACTTATTTAGTGATAACTGTAGTGGACAAAATAAGAACAACACTCTTATAAGGACTTATTTGACTTTAACTGATATGAATCGGTTTGATAAAATTCTCCACTTCTATCCACTAAGAGGATATTCGTTCTTGCCCTGTGATCGGAAGATTGGGATGATAAAACGTACTCATAAGAAGAGATAGACTTTGCACATGCTATGAGTTTTGTGAGTTTATCGTTTATAATAAAGCTCAGATAAAATTAAGTAATATAGAGGATGTTCGAAAAGTCTTACGATATATCTGAAGATTATATTAACTTTTATAAACAGATTTTATCCAGACCACATGCTGAAACTTATTTACAAATGACAAAGTGCGGTTATTATGTTTAGAGAGTATAAACATTATAAAATGCAAAGCTAACATATCTAAAGTTTTCATTTAGCATGTATAATAAACTGAAATAATATTTCGAAGTAATGTTACACTAGCTTTGATATTATATTCTTATTGTTTATGGATAATTGTAATGTTCTTCAGTTAATAATGTAAATCTGGGAAAATCGTTTCATTTGAGAATGGCATCTAATATTTTCATTTCAGAATGATATCTAAGCCGGGAGAATTGGAATATTTTTGTACACTAAATTATTTCATTTACGAGCACTTGACTATACAAGATTTGTTTCTTATTATCAGAATATTAACCTATATTGTTTTTATTTTGTATTAGTTATTGTATTAGGCAGTTTTTTTTCTCTCAAAACTTTGTTTCAGGTGACTTAGGTGTCTTTCAGCAATGACGCATTCTTAAAATAAAATTATTAACAATAGATTTAGAATACAGTCCCCCATATACATGGTGTCCCAGTTTCGCCGTACATTTTTTCAAGTTATATCCTTATGTACTTAAGTGGCTATCATGCCATATTGGTTACATATTTCTAGTATTTTAGGGACAGACATAATTAGACGTTATGTACATTTCTTTGCTTTAATTTTCTCTGTAATATTTTCCTTACCGAATAATTCCCAAATCTAGTACTCAATCGACGCTTAGTTACAGATACATGTTCATTTCCTGCTCTGCTTGGCACCTTCATTAAATATAATTTTTGGTTGTTAGAATGTATTATGGTCTTACATGGGCAAAGTTTATGCAATGCCAGTCAGTAAAGGAAAGAGAACCATTTTCAAACAAAAAATATACGAAATATCTGTAACATGTGCTCAATACTCGATTGACGTAATTAAATTAGCTGTTACTTTTCCCAAACCTTGCAGCATAATTTGGGCTGCCTATTCTGATAAATTATACCTCGATTCTGCGACACCATGTATAAAAATTCTGTTATTAAAATTAGCAGAACGGGAAGGTCAGTTTGTAGGTCCCAGGACCTATCCATTTATTTTATAATCGGTGGCTTAAAATCGTTCTGGCAACACAAGAAAGCTGAGTCTCTGCCTTGCCCAAGCATGAACTTCTTCCAACAAAACATTTAAATTGTCCATTAAAAAGGTACAGTATTGTCAGTGTTTCAAGTAAAATAAAAATAATTCAATACTGTCACACCGCGTAACAGTTCATTTAGTTTATTTATGCACGCTCTTTAATATCTCAGGCCATCAGTATCCCACCGAATTCAGGGCTAAAACGGCCCATAAGTTTTGCTCAGAGGCCTCTTCTTTGGCTTGAGGTTCTTTTACTTGCGGTAAAGCTACAACACGAGATCCACCGCTTGATTTATACACCCGAATAAATCCATTAACCCTGGCCGAGAATGAACTCGCAATCTTGTGTCCTCGTACCACTAAACTACCAGAACCAATAAAAATGTGTCTCAAATTATCACATAATGCTAAGCTGTTTTGTGCTTGTTTCCAAAATTGCACATAAAATGTAATTTTTGTTAATGAGATTTATTTCTTATCAAGTTAGCATATTTTAGCAAAATAATGCACATTTGGATGCGTTCTGATGTAATATAGTACTGTACAATGAAAGAAATCATTAACTGTATTTTACACAAGCTTGCTTTCTAAATGCTGCATGCCTAAGTGCACTACAAACTCGAGAGAGCTTTCCAGTTTTATTCAAAAGTTAAATAACATTATGTGCTGTGTTGCCACATTTGGTATATAGTTGTCGTTGAATGGAGTGCAGAACTTTAATAATATGTATGGGCAGCCCCACCCGCGACTATGATGCTAATGTGGAAACAATGTGTTTCAAGTCCCTCATTTCATCTACTTAGGTTCAAAGTTAACGCTCACCTTCTGCCTAAGGTTAACCTAACCATCTATTCCTAAACACAATACTTAAACCTATCCAATGGAAAGTTTTCTTAACCTTAGAATACTAATGTCATTTTATCTACACTAAACCCTAACATTGCATAAAATTTACGCAGTAAAACATTAAATGGTTTTAATGAATGAAAATATAGAATTGTTTTTAATCTTTTAAGCCAACAATTGCACAAAAGGTGTTGATATTTTTCAAACAATACACAACTTTTTTGCAACTATTTACAACAAAACAAGGAAACATGAGTGAAAATTGTCTTTTAATTATACAACTAATAGCACTGAAGGACAGAGATGGTATTATTCAAAGTGAAATTATCACACATCCATGTTAAAGGCAAACAACATACACTTTTTTCTAATGCTCACAGCATATTGACTTTTAATATGTGCAGCAGCAGTACACTATTATCGAAGTAGTAACAGTAAGAGCAATATTTATTTGGGTCATTTTGCAGAAGAGGTTCTTGTTATTCTTACTCGTTAGTTTTCAATCCTCTTTTTATTACAATCCTTAGCTCCTTGCTCAAATTCGTATAGAAGCCCGTTGGATGACCCATGGACCTGTAAGTTGATGTGTAGTTCTAATATGAAGTTCCTTTTTATCAACGCAGCTGTTCCTGAATCCTTTTAAAAGTACTGATGAGCATATATGACATACCAATTTATTGGTGCAATATTCAGAATATTGTAAAACAAACACATCTTCGTGTTTTCGACCACAATTCATTTTCTGATATACTTGATCCAGAGTATCGACTCCTTCCTTTGTTGCGTTGAAAGTTAGTACTATTTCTGTTTTTTATGTCATCTCAATAGAGACGTCATCGTGAAAACTTGAAACTTGAGTTACAAGCTTATTCGTTCTAGTTTTATATGAAATGACAATTTTTTTCAACGATATATTCTTCTTCCTCTAAATCGTCTAACTGGAATTCGTTAAAAAATGTAAGCATTTGTTTCCTTCGTCATTGATTACTCTGAAAATACCGTAACACTAAGACCAGCTTCACATAATGCATTGAAATATTTATGTTACTTTCAGAGAGTGTACAATTAATAAGTGATATGCATGGTCTGGGGCGGAGGAGGATACTTTCGGTACTTCACGGCTGATGGGCAGAAACCTTTCCAAGGTGTAACCCATCATTAAACCGCGCCAGCCCGTATAGCTCTGACACTTTCAACCTATAACAGATCCAAAGGAATGAAATGGTAGGGGGAAACTTCACGGATGTAAATGTCCATTCCAGCATTCGCCTAAGTGACCAGGGGAACTCATGAAAATAATCCAAGATCAGGATGACCGATTCAACAGGAATTGAGTCAGGGAACTCGCGAATGCGAGTCTTAAGCGTTACTGCTGGTTATTGTTGATTTGGTTTATTTACGGACGCTCTTTAACACCTCAGGTCATCAGCGTCCCATTCTATTCAGGGAGTGAAACGGACGGCAAATTTTGCTCAGACGCCTCTTCTTTCAGGTTTGAGGTTCTTTTTCGTGCCGTAAATGTACGACATGGGACTCACGGCTTTACTTGCTTTCCGAAAGAAGCCATACTTAGGATTTTTACGCCAGAAAAAAAGCCATCGATCCTGGCCGGTTTTGAACCCGCGATCTTGGGATTACTGCACCCCCAGGAGCGAAATCTTTCTCGGTCTTTTAGAACTAATCTAATCAATTGTATTCTTCTACTCTTGAACCCATCAATGCCAAAGATGTTCAATGCGGTTAAGATCTGACGACTGTTGTAGAGGTTTTGGAGTATTTGTTGTTCTAGACAATCCACTGTCAAACTTATGAATCGTTGTTCTTAGAAAGAGTAAATCTTCTATTTGAAGAAAAGTTTCTGGGATTTTATTTTTATTTAAACACAAATTTGTGGACTATTCTGCTAAAAATATTTGTTCTACATTCCCATATCATAATACCCACATTAATGTTTTCTCTGAGATAGCTATTTTTAGTACCCAAATCTTTTTTTTTTTTTTTTTTTTTTTTAGCCTAGGCAAATATTTTCCCTATAATATTTAATTATAATCTCATTAGAAAATCATTAGAAACACCGGCAAGGAACTTAATTTGCAATTTTGTTTTCTTTATATTAAACTCGCTTACAAATGGCGTTCTTATTCTGATCTTAAATTTGAATCTTACTTATAATGAAAAATAATTCTTATAGTCATGGAGCTTTTTTTTACGAACATCTTATTATTCTGCTGGTATTAATGTTGCAGTAAACTTAGTATTTCATTTCAGTACTTTGTTATGTTCATCCTCCATCAATCCATTTTCCAGTTTAGATACTAGCCCTATTCAAACCTATTATCATTATTCATTTTAAATGCAGTTTGAACTATAGAGACGTTTCGAATTTGTTTTTTGAGTAAAATCACGATGATATCTCTTACTTCAACAGAACTTTTTATTTACTAACAAGTGCAATGAATGGCGTGCAAATTACCTAAAGCTGATACTTATTTACTTCATTTTACTTCATTATGTTTCCCTTTTATAAGTTATTTAATTTTCATCTCGCTAATGTACTTTCAGTACGTTTACCTCTGTTATACACGATAAAATAATGTCATTTTTTATCATCACATTATTTTCGTAATGCTGTGTAGAACGCATATAAACACACAGTTAATGTTCCTGTCTTTGGATGGTTCACTTATTATAAGCGCACTCCACAATTGAATATCTTTTTCGCAGTAAAAAGACTAAGGAGTATTTCAGTGAGATCCCACACGCGACAAGTTTGAAGGTTCAACTCAAATACAAGGACAAATTCGTTAGGTCCAAGAGAGAGCTGCAACCACTAACCGCTCTTTCAAAGCTGTAGATACACTCGTTAGCATCTGGTTAACCTGCTCACTTAGAAACAATGGTAGCTAATCTTCTATTTTATTTCCGTTTGAAGTGGTAATAGTTAACTAAACTTGGTTTTGTGGGACTGTTGTGAGCCGCTGTTATTTCAAAAGAGGTACCTTTAAACTTAGCAAAGGCACCTGATTTCTCTTCTAATGCCGTTCTCATGATCTCAGATTTTGGAATGTTAGGTGCAGTTTATGAACTTCTTTGAGACTCTGGTTAAAGGATAACCTTGCCATGCGAGAGAATGAAACGTGACAGCCATTCTCCTGTGTTTAAGCTCCATGTAAACCACTAGTTCATCTCCGTCCACTTGGCACTTTTGTTTTCAAGTTGTGCTGCGACGGAATGGCTTAGTGAAGTTTCCTCAAATCGCCTTTATTTGCGGTGCAGACTGTTTTTGTTAAAAGTACTTTCTTAAACGGATTCTGGTATGATTAGCATGCCTTGGGAATGGTTAACATTTGTTCAATGATTTGAGATATTTAAGAATTTGATATGTCACATAAATACAAGTACTTTTTGCCTACGAAAAGAAATAATTATTTAGAATCTTTATTTCTGAAAGTTCCTTACACTTGACTTCAACTGCTGTGATGACTTAGAGTCTTAGACAGGGGAAGCATTTTTCAAAGGGTATACAGCAGAGAAATAGATTTACACTAAGTTGGAAAAATAAAAATATATACTCATTATGTACAAGTATTATGCTTTTATTGATTATATGTATTAGCACAGGAAGAGCTGCAAAATGATAATACAAACTACAATATTTAAAAAGTTTCCTTTGTAATTTCACCATTATTATAATTAAATGACTAACATGGGCTTGCCTTTTCTATGCGCGGTCGAATCACAGACACCATATCAATAATTACTGATCTGTACTTAGAATGAAGTTGCTCTTATTTTTAACAATACCCATATATAATTAATCCCTGAAGTAGTATCAGCTGTGAAAGAAAAAATTTCAAAGTTTGATTTCCATAATGGAATTTTCTCAAGATAGAATGTCACTGAATGAAAATAAGTTTTCTTCTTTCCTGAGCATACGCGCATTAAGAATGTTTAAATATCCAAAAAATATCAACCATATATACCACTTTCAAACATTATGT
Source organism: Metallyticus violacea (assembly GCA_030762175.1). Lineage (NCBI taxonomy): Eukaryota > Metazoa > Arthropoda > Insecta > Mantodea > Metallyticidae > Metallyticus > Metallyticus violacea. The sequence goes on along the minus strand of CM060846.1, from coordinate 94,333,346 downwards.
TTCATCTTTAGTAAGACCGCCACGGGTGGCCGAGGTCGTTAAGGCACGGACTCGTGAGCGGGAGGTCCGCGGTTCGAATCCCGCCAGGACCGTCCTCCCTGACTGGGGTTTTTTCCAGGTTTTCCTCAGTCTTCATAACTGGCAAATGCCGGGGAGGTACCTAAAACTTAGGCCTGGAACGCTTCCTTCCTTAAAAAAAAAAAAAAAAAAAAAATATCCATTCCCAATTTATCATTTCATCTCATGTATCATCAGTGTCCACCGCCTGTGGTGCCTCAGTAGTGAAAACGGGCGTTAAACACTACTCAAAAAAAAAAAAAAATCTTTAGTAAGAGAGACAAAATAAGATTTCTTTATAGCAAATCTTTGCAATAATTCATTCATTAGTTCATAAACTCCAGAGATTGCAAAATCAACGCATATTGGTAAAAAGAACAAGAATTTCTTGAAGAGTTCCTGCTTACTGGCACATGACTTGGAAAATTCCAATTTTTTATTTTAAATCTACTGGGTATTTTATGATTTTGCCGTTCTCAGCAGTCATACCGCTCAACTGATTCACGTTCTCGCAAATATAACTACAACTACAATGAAAATTAGCATGTACCTCATGACAGGACATAAAAATGATATCGTGCTGCATTCAGACATTTCTGGCATCTTTTTAGAACATTGTCAATCACACATCAATTTATCTTCCAAAATTGAGTCTAACTTACCTGATATTTTTTCACTTCCTCTAATGTGTGAGGAATTTGTTCCATAACTTTTTAACTTACCCCATAAGTAAAAGTAATACTCTCGGTATGTCATATATTTTATTTTTCTGTACTTATGATTTTTCCTAAAAAAAATAGACCCCATTAATCCGTATTCATTTACTGCGCACCATACACTGATTTTCTCGCACAAGGGAGTTTCATGTGTAAAATTTTGTTTTTCTGAACTCCGATACTTGTTATATTGCATGGAAACATGATCATGTAAATGGAACTATGCTTCATTAGTACAGAATATTAAGCGTGGATCAATTACCACATCATTAACATTCCGTAACATTCAAGTACAGAAATGTACCCAAATATTAGAATCACATGCTTGCAATTCGTGCCCAACAATGGCTTCATATACTTTCAAATTTAAATTGGACTCAATTTCGGAAAATGAAGATGCGTGTAAATGTCAGTTTGCTAGAAATGTGTGTATGTGGCCGAACAACATTTCCAACATCTTCTATTGTAATATACGTATTGTAGTTGTAGTTGTGATTACAAGAACTTCAATCAGTTGCGCGGATATTACACCTCTGATTGCCGACTCGCCAACTGCCGTGAAACGGGCGAAAACCCCATGAAAGACCCAATAGCTAACCATCGCAAATTCAAAGTTCATTAGCTATTTAGGAATAGAGGAATGGTTTTCGATGCGTGATGAAGATATTGCTTCAATCATAAAATAAAATCATTAATTGGGCCAGCCATTGCTGATACGTCATGTGCGCACATTGAAATAAACTTTTTTCAACATATCTAATTCTTTTCCAACGTAATTGTTATAGGATTATAGATAATTTTACATCATACAGCATCTATTGTTCAATAAGATCGGTTAATGTTAAAAGTTTAAGTAGCTCATTTTACACTTTTTTGCACTTATGTCTGTCAATTCATCTAGTTAAAAATAAAAGCATTTTTTAACATACACTTAATCTGCTACTTGTTTCTGAGTGTGGAGGATGTCTTCAGTGGGGAACAAATGTTTTCTGTCTTTTGGTAATATTTCCCAAAGCACATTTAATTTTAACTTTACAAATAGGTAAAATGAGAGTCGACTGCTGTATGGCTGCATTTTTCTAGCAACTTTATAACACGCTATTGACACTTTATGTGACGCTTTGAGACAGCTACTGAAACAGGCTTTACCTTACTAATTAAATGACTGTGTATTATCTGAAAGTATCTATTTTGCTTGGAACTACACTTTCATTCTCAGTTTTTGCCAAATGAAACAGTAAGAAAAAGGATAAATGAACAAGGCTGAAGTAGCGAAATATCGTTCTCCGAACCTAATCCAATTCAATCTACTTAGGGAGCATAATAGATCGCTATAGCTGATGCTATAGATGCTACATTGCTAGCTAAACAAAAGCATAAGCAATGTATATCGAACATATGTGTGTCACAATTATCCGAGAGACAGCAACGTTCAAGGTTATGTACAAAAGGAAATTATTGTAACTGCTTTGCTCCAACTAATTCTATAAAGAACATAGTCAAACTTACTCCTTCCGCCCAGAAGTACTCATGGGAATATCTTTTTTAGTTCTTGATATCGGTGAAGAAATTTACACGTGTTTTATCGCGAGTCTCTAACTAATCAATGAGGATAAAAAGAAACTTGCTAGTTACTGATAGCCTCGTTACTACTGCAGTCTCACATAAGCATTTCGACGTAGAAACTAATAATTTTTCATATGACTTTCAGGTCCAGTGTACGCAAACCCGCAAATTAAACAACAATGACGAAATGTTTGCACTGCAGCAGTCACGGAATTGATTTGGGAACTTGGTTCGGGAAAATTACTACTTTTATTTTTACATTCAAGTACCTCACTTTTGCAGCTTAATAGATTGAGTATAGCTAAAAACTTATTAATATAAATACCAAACATAACAAAGTGTGAAAAAGTAAATATTACGACTTAATAAGCAACAGTCAATACGCCACTCTCATCAACAACTCACTGTTTGCAATTTAACATAAATTCAATCGCAAAAGTCGGTCCTGGTGGTGTATTGGCTACCATACTAGGCCTCCTACACCCAAGAACGCGGGTTCGAACCCGCCCAGAACCGATGGATTTTTTCGGGCGTAAAAATCGTAAGTATGGCTTCCTTCGGAAGGGAAGTAAAGCCGTGGATCCCGTGTCGTACATTTACGGCACGAAAAACAACCTCAAGCCTGAAAGAGAGGCCTCTGAGCAAAATTTGTCGGCCGTTTCACGCCCTGAGTTGAATGGGACGCTGATGACCTGAGAAGTTAAAGAGCGTCCATAAATAAATCAATCAATTGCAAAGGAGTGTACATTGAATTATACATGCTCCGTCAGGCCTATAGTCCTGGTGGTCTAGTGGAACCATGCTTGCCTCTTAGACCCAAGATCGCGGTTCAATCCCGGACAGGATCGATAGAACTTTTTCAGGCATAAAATCCTAAGTATGGCTTCCTTCGGAAGGGAAGTAAAATCGTGGGTATACCGTGTCGTAAATTTATGGCACGAAAGAGTACCTCAAGCCTGAAAGAAGAGGCCTCTGAAAAAAATTTATTGGCCGTTTCACGCCCTGAAATAACTTGAGATGTTAAAGAGCGTTCGTAAATAAATAATAACAAAACATTCATTAGGCCTAGGGAGCTACTCAGACCGTTCCAAAGTTCCTAACATTTCAACTGCTATCTACCTATGGCTCAGGCGGTAATGCTTGGTACTTGTTTTCGGAAGATCATGAACTCAAGTCCCTTAATGCTGTGGACCTGACATTGAGTTTTTTTGTGATTTTCCCTGGTCGCTTAGGCGAATGATGGAATGGATCTTTACGTTTCGCTCTCCCATTTCACATTATTTCATTCGCAGAACCGTAAATGCCAATTGAGGTGGGCTAGTGCGTTATTAGGGTGGCTTGCGCTTTAGAAAGTTTTCTGCCCCGACGACTGGTGTGGAAGCGTCCCTTCTAAGGGGCTCGAACTTTTTGGAGGGAGGACTCCGCCAGCATCGTCGTGTACTATAATGTTAGAATCTCAGTCTCCATATCCGTACCTCACCGCCCGTAGTCCCTCACCTCATTCCCTCCTCTCTGAGGCGTGCCTACTGAGGAAATAAGCACAAAAGGCCAGCCCTTGGGCAAGGCTAAAGTACCGAATTATCTTTCTCCGAACCTAGTAATCCAATCCTACCTAGGGAGCTTAGTAGATAGCTATAGCTGTTGCTATCGATGGTACTTGCTAGCTAAACAAAAGCATAGAATTTAATAGAGCAATGTGTGCTGAAGATATCTCACTGTGTCACAATTTATCCGAAAGACAGCAAGGTTCAAGTATAACATTTAATGTTTATAACTGCACTGCTACAAGTTCTATGAAGAACATAGTCAAACTTAATTAAGTACTCATGGGAACATCCTTTTTTTAGTTCTTGATATCGGTGAAGAAATTTACATACGTTTTATCGCGAGTCCCTTACAGATCAATGTAGATGAAAAGAAACTTGCTAGCTACTGGTATCTTCACTGCTACATTCTCATATAAGCAGTTCAGCACATAAAATAACCATTTTTCATTTTTAATTGCAGTATAGCACAAAAATGTAGTGCAACGACATTTAAGAAATCTAACTCCGTGCACTTTCGCTGATTTAATATCTGCTTAGATTTCAACTCAATTTCGTTGCAAGAAACCAATAAATGTCTGAAACGCAATTTTAAAAATGTTAGTTTTGTTACTGTAAGTTTGATTTGATTAGCATACTACATATGTATGATCAAGGAAGTTCATATGGAGAAGGAAGTGTGTTTATATTAAGGTGCAATGAGACTAGTAAAAACAGCGTCCAAAGAATGAAAGACCTAATTAATTAGCATTAGCATTCAGTACTTCATGTGACTACACAGATCGTTTGTAAAGCTTTTATAATTGTATATTCTTCTTTGAGAATACGAAATAATATAATTGATTCCTCTTTTTATATTATTTTTATTCCTTTTCTATTATGCCATAGATTCCTTGTAAAAGTAAATAGTTTGAAAAAAACACAGAGTCTTGGTTCAGGAGAAAAACTCTCAAAACGTAAAGTAAATATTATTCCTGCATATAACGTTGAAAACGATTTTATTGATCAGGATATTGTTTGAGCAAGTTGCGGTTTACTAGGTGCCCATATTTCAACTCCACTTCCCCTCTTTGTCATATCCATGAACGTGGCTTTCTGTACTTTTCCATGCCGGTCTCATAGCAGTATACATTCATACGTGATTATGATTAGATAGTTGACTCTAGATAAATGTATTTATATGCGTAAACGTCGTTTTCATACAAATCAACTCGTCTTGTTCGTAAGGAATTGATTCAGAATTTTTCTGATCAGCTGCATCCTTCCAAGACTCCAGTACACGATATTGTGCTTCTATTTGAATCTACCGGTTAACTGCAAAATAAAAATCACGAGTAAAACCGTGCAGTTTTAGTAAATTAGACTAAACTGGCGCAACATTGTTTCAACAGTTGCAACAAAAACCCTTTAAAATAAGCATAACTAGTAGGGGTTTAAAAATATAAACGAAAACACTATCAATGAATCAGAAACATTACAGTGACTGAGCTAAATCATATCAATCAGAATATGCTTTCCCAATACAATCCTATCTAGTCGAGGAAACACCACAGTCCAAGGTAAGATGCTATGGACGTTTTAGGTAGGGGAGTTGAAATATGGACGCAGGGGACACGCTTAGTAGCCGAAAGGTGAAACACCACTCGGAAAGGGTTTATAGCTAACCCTCTGTTTGACTGAATTTATTATGCAATGTCATATGATAAATTTTGTTACTTCACTGCTCAATAGTTTGTCCATTTGGAATAAAATGAAAATTAATGAATCAGCAGAGCATTAATACAAATCACTACCACTAAGACAGCAGTAGTGATAGAAGATCATTGCGTTAATCTTTGACGTATTGGCATCACTAGTGACATCCGCATTCACATCCTTAGCGATAGCTAACTCTGAGAAGGGAAAACAGCACCTAGCTTCAAACTGTAAGATACCTCAAGCACATTTATCTCGAACGATTTTTCGCTGTGTGTGTGTGTGTGTGTGTGTGTGTGTGTGTGTGTGGTGTGCGGAGGGGAATCCAAATACCTCGAAAAGGTATGGTTACGAAGTTAAATACATTATTATGCGTTCTTTTATGAGTAGAGTTTCATGTCTGAGCCCTAAAAAGTTTTCATTTAACTGCAAAGCAGTTTATAATTTACTTTCCACAAGAATATAATATCCTATACGTTATCTCCCACTGACACAGAATTTAAACCATTAGGTGAGCTTTTGGTATGTATACATTTGGGGAGAGTAGTTGCAGATTTTTTTACATTAAAATTACTTATGAACTGCTTCATGTTTGCCAGTGACTTTAATATACTTGTAGTGTGCCGTTATGCCATGTTTTTGATGTTCATATTATTCCTCTGACAGTGCTTTGAGCCTGATTCACAGAGCAAAACATAGTAGGTGTTTCCTTAATCGCATAATGTTGGTCCGTCAGTGTTAGCTATAAACGTGACAAATGCAATTATAATCCTATCTGTTTACAAATGTCTGGTTGAGGAGTATGCTTGCATTGCATCTCATTTAGGTATATTTAAGTGCTTTTAAAGGGACAACTGTAAACATAGTATACAGGGTCCTTTATTTAACTTTTTACTTCTAATAACGTATGAACTGACATCTGAGGCACATAATGAAATATTCTTAAGTAAATAATATCCGAGATACAAAAATTAAATTCTCATTTCAAATGAAATCCAAATATACTTTGTATTTCAAGTGTTAATGTTAGTTATCCCTAATAATATCTGAATAATTAGTCCATGTTTGGCTGTCACCGAGAAAAAGTAGTGAACATAAAACAATATCTGAACCACTACGTCCTTATGCCTTCAACATTCATAGTGTTGCCATCAGAACTGAAGGTTGAATACACAATCCTTCCTCGGGACATCAGAGCGATAAGACAAATGTAGAGAAAACCTTGTAGTTCATCTCTATAGAAACTCTGATTTGTCAGAAGGTAAGTTAAGGAATAGATCACTGGTGTAAAATATGCTTGTTATGTATGTATGAACTTATTTATTACTCCCTCTATTATTTATAATCACAGAAATATTTACACAAATGCAGACAATTTTAGTACTAATTTATGGGGAGTGTCACAAGAACAAAACGGCTCTATGCAGAGCGTTTTCCTGATTGACATACAATGCGATTCATCTTCACTAATGTAGTCCAAACACTTTCTAAGATTGGAAGCCTGTCACAACCAAAGTGGGTTAGAAATAGCATTACAATTGCAGTTGCAGCAGAACTAAATGTTCTTGCAGCTGTAACAATGAATCATCATGCAAATTTGCTCGAAATAGAAAGAGAGACTGGAATCAACAGAACAAGGTGCTATGTCTTCCTCAGTTTTAATATCAACGCAGAGGTTGGTATTATCGGAACACACATCATTGACCAGTATTTTATTGATTGTAATCTGAATAGTGAAAGTTCAGACGTTTCTTTAGAAGTACCAAATCCATATTGTTGGAAAATCCACTGTTGAATTTGTGTCAGATAGTGTGGTATCTACATTATGCTTTTAGATAGGCACTAAACCGGCTGTTCTCAAATCGATGGGCATGACGAGGTAGTGTTTGTTGTTCAGAGAATAATGTGCGATCACCTAATATAATCTGGTTAAATGTCTTTCCTTGGGGGACATTTAACAAATGCAGAATATTATTTCTGTAATAGATATTAAAGTCCACATACTGCTGCATGTGCTGCAATAGCTCCAGAAACACTGACAGCAGTCACTATCAATTATGGAACGTGCACAGAATTTGCAATGCAAATGACCGTCTCTTTGAACCATTCAACCTCTAAACACCCCCTGTGAGAAATGCAGGTACACACCGGAAGAATCCTGTTTTTACAAAGTAATTGCGTTTATCTTATTTATGTGCATTACTTTAATGTCTTTCCCACAATATGTATAACAATGCTGCAGTAAAATATTACTGCACTGCCGTATAAAAACAATATTTTGAAAAATGTTAAACTAAAGATACATTAAGTGAACCAGGTACAATGTCATTTCTGTCTGTCGTACTGTGTATGACAACTACAGATAAACTTTTGTCGGAGGTGAAAAATGTAAATGGTCCATCCTATATATGTGATAATTTAATAGATAGTATTTAAATATTCATATTCACTGCTTATTGGACCTCCTGGAGCGATTTGGTCGTGGGATGTTGTTTTTGGCCCCACGTTGACGAACCAAATTATGAAGCAGTTTGGCATGGCAGCCCCGTTGGGCGCCAAAATTGGAGATGATTTAGTATGACTCGTGTTATGTGTCCCAGGTTGGGCACCAATCTTTACTTTCAGTAATCTCACGTTGCGTTACCAATTTTGAAGTGGTTTCGTAGATTGATTATTGGTCGCTTTGGGATTGTTGACTACGCTTCAATAGCAAAAACTCTTCACGGTGAAATTTGCTATTTTGTTCATTGGGACCCAACAAGACCGGCAGAGGAATTCAGTAGTGTAAACCAACATGCAAGGCTAAATGATATATATTAATATTTTATTATGTCCAAAATCTTTCGCGCCGGCTGGTATTTGCGTATGATAGACTTGGCTACGTTGAATATAAGCTCAATTGTCTCGCGTGGTACTGAAACTTAAGAGTGCCGCAGCGTGTGGAATTGAAAATGAAACTTATTACCGCGAACTGTTTCTGCGTCGAACTGAATATGTTATAAGTGCATACCTCGCCGCGTATAAAACTTAAACTGCCTGTCTCAGCAACATCGAACTTATGACTGCCTCATGAACAAAAGAGTTGCATCTCAGCGCGCGTAAAACTTTAAACTGCCTAGTGAGAACAGCTTCTCACCAAGTGTATATTTTATAACTGCCTACTTGCATCGTATTAAACTTAAACCGCTTGCCTGGCCGCGGGTGAAACTTGAAACCACTTCTGCGAACTACCTCTCGAACTGGGTGGAACTCAGGACTGCTTCTGCGAACTGCTCAGCTGAGTCGAACTGAAAACTGATTTGAACTGCTTGTATCTCGCTGCGTATAAAACTTCAAACTGGGTGCCTCAGTCGAGCAAATTCTCCCTTATATATTAAATTCAAACAAAAAAAATATCGGCAATGAGGCGCCAAAAGGCAAGCGTAATCCCGGCCATTTTTTAAACATTCAAACGTACATTCTCCATTGGCTGGTTCAAATTCATTTACTATACCTTCCATTTGCTATTACCGGAAAGGTTTAAATATTTTGTCAACTTGGACTTGTATTGGCTATTTTTATAGGGCTAACAGTAGGACTGTCATCGAGGTCAAAGACCCAAATAGTTTAAAAATATTTCAATTATTAACCCTGCTATAACATGCCTTTTATAAAGGACAGGGGCTTCCCGCTACCCTCGGGTTTCTTTGTATAGTTTCATAACCCTGTTGACTTTCCAAGCTACAACTAACAAAACACCAAACTTTCTATTTTGTGCAATTTTACATTAAGTTAAAGATTGTGAACGTATGACGCGTATATAGATAATATTTATATTACTAATTACAAAGCCAAAATATGATGAATGGGCATACATAAATATGCATTATAATTATATTTCGATGGGGGTGGGCCATAAGGACTGTTTCACTCCTTATGGGGCAATGTGGATTGTACCAGGAATTTTGATTAATCTGGAGAGAATAATTATAAGAAAAATCTTCCAACTAAAGCGAGGAGGTTTATGTAAATAAGCATATGTGCTATGCAAAATGAACGTTTCCTGTACATAAATTATAAACTTTAGTTTCAGTCAACGGAAATAAAAATTGTTTTATTAGGAACCAGTATTATCACTATTAAAATTATTTAAGTGTAAAGATGTATAAGGAATTTGTGAGATTTAAAATTAGCTTAATAAGTATTTATTTAATATTAACAATGAATATAAAGGAAATGGTTTAAAAAGTTGAAGACTATCATAAATGTATATTAACAAGCAGATACCAGAAAATAATAATATTCTGTAAATGAATACATAATAACATGTGAATAATGCTTAGCTGTTTGCCCAAATTTAAATATATATATATATGAGTATATCCATTAAATAGTATATGGACACCTAGTATTACAAACAAAGAATGGTTCTGAATATCTAAGGAATCGGCAGGAAAAAATAAAATAATCTACTGTCTTGTTTACAATAAGGAGTAACGGTGGTTCAGCGGAAAAATGGACAAATACGCAACTTTTGCAAAATTAAAGAGAGTTTAACAAAAGGTATATTTGAGTTGATATTCGGCCATCTTTATCATTAAAGAATAGCGGAGATAACTGAAGGTGAGTGATGAAAGAATAGTTAACAGTCTGTGTTCTGCTTACCTTTTCCTTGTAAATATTTGTTCTCTTTAATTAAAACGTTAGCTACGAGATTGTTAAAATAATGTGTGTAAAAATCTATAAAGATTAGCAAATCCATTGTTACATGAGAACATCTAGAGAAATTAATTTGAAAATATTCATGTATATTGCATTTACTAGATGTTGGCAAAGTGATTCAGCACACCCTGTATATTAATGACAAATACTCCCCAAAATCTCTGATTTCTTGATGAATTATGATTACAAAGCGTTTTGTCTAGAGCAGAGTTCTCAACCGAGGGGGAATTTCAGGGATTTCGGAGGAAATGGTTATCATGCAATAGTCCAAAAATAATATTCACAATTTTGATTATTCGTTTGTTTTGTTTTTATTGCCTGTATTAAGTGCCTAATTTTTTAAACAGTTTATATTAGTAAACATTCCCTAAGTCTTATTTTTTTTCCTTGATTTCATCGTGTTTTTATACTAAAATATGCTTTATTTGATCATTTCAAAGCGGCCTTCGCACGAGCTAGATAGAAATTCTAGGTTAAGATGAAAACGTGAATATTACCAAGTCAATAGTGTGCAATATTGCCTGATGTGCGGTGTTAATGTATGAATCCTATTGTGGAGATCTGTGATGAGAATTTTAATTTAGTGTGAAAGTAATTTAAATTGGCAGTTGGACAAGTTCCTGATTATTGGTAAGATACATTTCTTCATATGAAATCTGATTTTGAAGAAAGAGACATACTTGATGATAAATCAATCATAAGATTTTGATCTCTAACATGTGATTTCTACCCAAAAAATGGCAGAAAGGGGTATCCCTGTTTCCACGTATTGTGCTCTATTGCAAATGAAAAGGTCATTGAAGGCAGAAATACATCTGCAGTGCCCTTTCAAGTATCCATATACTAGTCAAGAAAGTGCAATTGCAGGTTTCACATTAACAGAAATATTCATCTGCATGGTTATGCCATTTTTATGTTCATCACGTTCTCCTCGATCAATAGATGAAGGTATTTTCATTTACTTACCTCCTCCTTCCCCTTCCTTTGGCTGCTACACATGCATGGTCTGATCGCTGGTTAGCTTGCCCGTTGGGTGCAACGAAATTATAGAAGTAGTAGTAGTAGAAGTAGTAGTAGTAGTAATAGTATTAGTAGCAGTAGTAGTAGTAATAGTAGTAGTAATAGTAGTAGTAGTAGTAGTAGTAGTAGTAGTAGTAGTAGTAGTAGTAGTAATAGTATTAGTAGCAGTAGTAGTAGTAATAGTAGTAGTAATAGTAGTAACAATAGTAGTAGTAGTAGTAGTAGTAGTAGTAGTAGTAGTAGTAACAGCTGCAGTAATAGTAGTAGTAGTAGTAGTAGTAGTAGTAGCAGTAACAGCTGCAGTAATAGTAGTAGTAGTAGTAGTAGTAGTAGTAGCAGTAACAGCTGCGGTAGTAGCAATAGTAGTAGTATAGTAGCAATAGTAGTAGTAGTAGTAATAGTAGCAGTAGTAGTAGTACTAGTAGTAGCAGCAGCAGTATTAGTAGTAATAACAGCTGCGGTAGTAATAGTAGTAGTAGTAGTAGTAGTAGTAGTAGCAGTATTAGTAGTAATAACAGCTGCGGTAGTAATAGTAGTAGTAGTAGTAGTAGTAGTAGTAGCAGTATTAGTAGTAATAACAGCTGCGGTAGTAATAGTAGTAGTAGTAGTAGTAGTAGTAGTAGTAGCAGTATTAGCAGTAATAACAGCTGCGGTAGTAATAGTAGTAGTAGTAGTAGTAGTAGTAGTAGTAGTAGTAGTAGTAGTAACAGCTGCGGTAGTAATAGTAGTAGTAGTAATAGTAGTAGTAGTAGTAGTAGTAGTAGTAACAGCTGCGGTAGTAATAGTAGTAGTAATAGTAGTAGTAGTAGTAGTAGTAACAGCTGCGGTAGTAATAGTAGTAACAGCTGCGGTAGTAATAGTAGTAATAGTAGTAATAGTAGTAGTAGTAGTAGTAGTAACAGCTGCGGTAGTAGTAGCAGCAGTGGTAGTTGTGGTGGTGGTGGCGGTGGTTGACTTTTACTGTAGCAGTTTCAAAGTACGCACAAGTAAGTATAGCTGCCGCATGGACCTTACGGTTATACTTGCTAATACTGTCCTTGTAACATGCATCATACATACATGCACGCATGCATACATACATGCAGACCTAGGTGCATATATACAAACATACATACAATCATATTGATATGCTTACATCACACGTTATCTCTGAGAAATTTTTATATACATATACACAAATATGAATATAACACTTACTCTTGAGTCCCCTTTCCCTATACTCACCCTGTCTATAGCCATTAACTTTCTTTGTCTGCTCTTCTCTAGAAATATTCCCCATTTGTGTAAGTATCTGTCATGCACCAACATCCCCTCGCAGATGTTCAAACTTCTGTTGGAATTCAGAAATTGTGGTAGTAAATACTCATTGCTTAAAATCTCCGTTTCCCTGTAGTCTGCCAGAATATGCCTCCAGGTATCGCTTTCTCCGCACAGAGGGTAATTTCTTTCCCCGAGAGCATCAACTGTTTTGTTTCCTTTCCAAGTCCCTAATTTGAACCATGCGAGACCACTTCTTTCTTCTGTACCACAGATATCTCATCAAAGGATCATTTCTGTAGCATGTTTTCTCATGCTCGATTACCACGGAATTAAAGGTTGCTGACTGTGTAGCTTAGTGAACGTATTAGACATTGCTTCATTTCTCTTCTGACATAACAGAGCAAGAAAAACACAGATTGTGCATAGAGTTTACATTTTCGACCTTGTAATTCAAAATTTCAGCTGCAGCCTCCTTCATCGTGCTCACTCAGTGACCCAGATATAATGTATTAAGGAAAAGGCTTTTCCTGTAAAGGGTTTACTTAATTACTAATCTGACTTAAGGTGTATTTTCTAATGTATTGCCAAGGAATGTGCAATTTTACCTTTTACTAGGTAAAAGTGTTAAAGCTACGATAATTTTGGCAGGATTTTAAAAATTTACTTTCTTAAAATGGAAGATTTTATTGTATTTTGCATTAATATCTTTCTGGATCAAGAAGTAATATATTTTCACTTGTTGAATGTGCCAAACATTTCAAGATTTATTACAGGAGGTTTAATTATTTAAAGTTTGTACTAAAATGTTTTAATAATGTTGAAAAGATTCAGTGCACTATTACTGTTGTACGTTTTCTCAATTGTATGTATTTATTATAATGTGCTTCATTTTAAAATTACAATAAATATGAGGATAGCTGCTATTAAACTTTTAAATTTCATGAGTATTTTATATTAGTAATAATTTCGTAAAACATGTCTGTAAAACAATCAAAGTAAATTTAGTATACTAATGCGTAAAATGTTTTAATTTTCTATCCACAATAATACTTTTGTGTCGACACTGGATGGGAAATAACGTTCTGATGTATGGTGAAAGAGCTGCATGATGTAAAAACAGTTGAGAAGCACAAATTGTTTTCATAAGTGAACATATTCCATTTAAACGATACTAACATTAACCCGATTTTTTCCCGTATTTTCTTTTAAAGCTACCTACCATTAAATTCTTTTTTTACCGTTTTATAATTGATCTATAAACCTTTCGGTACTCTCAGCTAAACTCTCTTCCTTTCATCTTGTATTAGTTGTTGGTTGCATTAAATATAGATAATATTTGCCAGCAATCCAATCAACGTAAAATAGGTTGCGTGCTTATGCGAAAAATAATGGACACAGCGAAGTTATGTGACTGGGGAGAGTGCCATTCACTATCCGTCCTCCAGATCACATTGGGAACAAGTATAAGGAAGTAACATGGTGTGTGCTCAATAGATTCCTTCCAATCTCTTCACTAAACAAAAGAAGTATTGAATGGCAATGCCATTGCAGTTTCTGCAGTCACTTCAGAACGAGAGCAATGGTTTCATTTCTATTCCGCATCATCATGGAGGATGAAAAAATGTCACTTTTTTTTTTTAACCTAAATCTAAGTGTTAAAGCTGTCCGTCAGATAAGAACACATTCTTCCGAGGAATAGTTCAGGCGAGGTATATCATTTCCCCTGTGGTCAGTTCTTATCGAGCTGCACAAAAGGAAAGGCTTTCATAGCCTTCCGGTGGGCAGGAAGAAGAACAGATAAATAAATAATGCGGCATGCCATAAAATGCAAAGTACTCGCTCGGTATGTTCTTAAAGTGATGACATCTTTTGTAATGAATGAATAGTGTTTAACGCCCGTTTTTGCTACAGAGGCACCACAGGCGATGGTCACTAGTGATACATGAGATGAAATGATACATTTGGAAAGGATTTATTTTTAAGGAAGGAAACGTTCTATGCCTAAGTTTAGGGTGCCTCCCCGGCATTTTCCATTTATGAGGACTGAGGAAAACCTGTAAAAAAAAAAAAAACTCAGTCAGGGAGGACGGTCCTGGCGGGATTCGAACCCCGGACCTCCCGCTCACGAGTGCGCGATTTAACGACCTCGGCCACCCTTGTCGGTGACGATCTTTTGTGATAATGCCCGTTCTATGACCGCGGATAGGCATGACACTCTCCACTACTTCAAGTGAGAGGCACTGAATCATGCGGCATTAAGCCCAATAATATCTCCTCTTGTGTTTTTAATGTTATGTAACTAAATGAGCATTACTGCGAGAAGTTTCGTATTGGACAATTTCGGTAAGGAATTAGTGACAAATTAGTTTCAGCAGCAAACACCGTTTTCCGTAGTATGAATATTGACAGATAGGTGTCGCAAAGAGACAAACTTGTATTCACACTGAAATTAATTTTACCATAGACCTTCGATAAATTGGCATATATAGAGTGGCGTGTTTTCATTTTCTGAATAACCTGTAGGTTTACGTCTTTGCTCCGTTTTTTTTTTATTTATTTTCTCCTTTGCAAAAATTATGCCAACTGCATTTCAATTTTTTTTCACATGTTCGCTAGTTTCTTTCTTGATGGACAAATGATATTCGCAATTTTTGCACTTTTCTTTCCAATTTTTAACATGTTGGCTCGTGTTCTTACATTTACATTATAATTTACAGGATATATAAAAATATTCAGAAAGGATAGAGAAAAGATTGTGCACTCTAATTAGCCTTTCAGATGTTTTACAATCCTCGGCCGAGATCCACTACAAACTTTGAACATCTCGATGAAGCGACTAACATATTCCTGAGAAGAAGAAACCTCTTGTATCTGAAATGTCGTTTATCACAACAATCTTCAAGTACTCTCTTGCAATATGGTTCATTGTGAACAAACTCTCTCTAAAGTTTATATAGATATGTATCGTTGTTCTGTGCGAACTATTCACATTATAAATAATCTATAAAGAGTATTGGAAAGAACTGAGTTCAATGCAACAGAATGTATGTGTATTTAGGTAATGATTTAATTTCACTTAAAATGTGTTCAAATATTTTAGGCAAGTTCTCTGAATCTTCCTGCAGTTTATTGTATAACTAATATCGAAAATAGAACAAGGTGTCCCATAGTAATCTGTTACCTTTTGTGCTGTTCTTTCATGTACTTCCGCGTGCCTAATACTTTCCCATTCCCTCCGTCCTTGTCCACCTTAGAGCGCTAAAGTCATTGGTTTTTTGTTGCCTTTGGTTGAATTAGGTAAAGAAATTTGTAAAAGAGGATGACGTAATCTTTCTGGCTCGCTCGTTCCTCTCGCCGTTGCTAATAGTGAGATTGCTTCCACACTAGGGGTGCAATGACGTGTTTTCTGCTCTTGTTCTAAATTGGTACGTCCGAATCCTTCTCCACTTGGCTGATCCAGTGACCCAGTTATTATAACGTTTTTGTTTTATTTTTGTGTTATTAATGCCTTTTAAAGCTGGCATTAAGTTCGTTTGTACTTTGCTTATGTAGTAGCAACTTGCGTGAAAACAAGTTCTTTTAATTGTTGTAATTTTGAGGAGCAATGAAAGTATCTATTTTTGCTCATTTTATAAGTGTTTTAACGGAGATTATTGTTTAAAAATCAGTTACATAATTATTATACATGACAATAATTTAAATATTTTTGTTTCAAAAAGTTATATTGCTATTGTCGCATTTACACGAGTGCCGTTTTTCGGGGGAACGTAATTTTGCATGTGGGTTATATTGTTGGCTTATGGCTTATGGTAGAATAAATTAGATTATACTTTGAATTTATTGTGCTCCTATATGCTAGAAATTTCCGTGTCTCTGGTCCCATCCTGGATTTTTTCATTCCAGCGTACTTCCTAGTTTAAATCATGTCTGGGCTTCAATGGGAAGGTGTGAAATTGTAGACAATGAAACATTTTACTACCAGAAAAGGGGGACAAGTTACAATTTCAAAATATCACATTAAGGAAACTATAAAGAATATGAAATTGCGCAAATGCAAAAATATCAAACGTTATATAGTATGTACTCTTTAGTGAACCAAAAATTTTAAAGCATATACCTTGTCACTGCAGCAATCACATCGGGGATGGGAGTTTTTAATGATGGGATGTCATCCTCTTTAATCACATTCAAGCGGGTCCTTCACGTACCCGCATAAAAAGAAGTTCAGTGGAGTAATATTCGGGAAACGGTGGTCTTGTGGATACAATTCAGCAAATTCCTGTTGGCAGGCTGTTGTCCTGCTTCAGGTATTTTTATGCCAAATTTTAATTTATGTGTATTAAACTTTGTAATGTTTTTCGCGGCACATTAATGCTTGAGTAACGGGGACTTGCGTAGGGTTCTGAGAAACTCTTTTTGAATCCGTTTCATTTTTCCTTCGAAACTACTATGAAAATACGTCCAAACTCTTTAACTACACTCCCAATATTCAGAAACTTATGGAACCATGCCTCATTTGTTTTCACATAGTTAGATCAGCTCCATACACTCTTTTGTAATTCCTTTACAGTGTAATTATAGATTTTCTTTTGCAAAGCATACTGGTCTTGCGCTCGCATCTGTAGAGCCATTATTTATTTCACTTTTGTATTTCATTGAAAAGTGCAAAGCTTACAGTATGCTATTAGGATAAATAATGCATTGTCATTCATATATTGCTTTACCAAATAATAGGTTTTTTCACTCAGGTATTTTATGAGCATATTTGAAATATTTACCGAAGTTTATTAAGGCTAGAGGAAGAGGTTTTGTATTAAAATGAATTCGCAATAAACTTCTTTTTAATAGCAGGAGAGTGTCGAAAACGGTTTATGTAGATTTGCTTTTTGTCTAGTATTCTTGTCATGAATACTTTTGTTTCGTGCGCATTTTCTTCTTTCATATATAAAATGCATGAGGAATAATAATATATTCACATAGAAGAGTAAAACTTATAGTTTCCTAAAGAGGTTCCTGCATAATATCTGCTAGGTGTATCAGAGATTATTCACATGACGTTTTTCCTATAATAGGAAGTCACGCTTAATTTTCAACCAGTTTCCCCATATTTCATTTTTAAGTTAAAATAGGCGTAAAAATTAATTTTGAAGTCGTAATTGAACCCAAAGTTAATAATGCGCGCATAGCATGCCATGCACTGCTAAGTTGAACTATGATAAAATCGATTTGATATTTCCAATTCAGTTGGTTATTAATTCTTATACAAAATAATTTAATATCTTTGGTTTGTAGAAGTATTCTGTTAGAAATAAATGTCATTGATGAATTTCATAAATGTTGTTTTATTTACATTTAGAGACAATTTGTTTGTTTTGAACCATATACATAAGGAGGTCAGGAGTAGATCTAATTTAATGACACAATCGTTAAGGCTATTTTCATTTAACATGCTTGTGTCATCTGCAAATAGAGCAGCATTACCTGAATCTTGAACAGATAGGCAGAGATTATTTATATACATCATAAAAAGAAGAGAGCTCATAGCACACCCATGTTTAATTATTCCCCATTCGGATACATTCTTTTATTTTTAAATGGACAATTCATTTCTACGTATTGTTTTCTTTTGCCAAGGTAGGATATCATCCACTTTGAATATATAGAACAGAGAACCCGGGTTTTTCTAAGCTATTAGACTACTGCAAAACTTTATAAAAAGTGCAGTAATTAAAAATACATACAGGAAAATTATCTATAGCTTTCGTCAGATTCGGATAACTACCCTACAGTCAAACGGGGAGGGGGGAATGACTGTCTTTCAAAAACCAAATGACCTCCCCAACCAATACCATACGAAGGACAAATCTTTTGGCTTTACTTCATATGACAATAGAACACAATGGTGGACAAAGTGTAATTCTTTACCGCGTGAATAGAAATACCATGGGTCACCGTTTCATTGGGTATGAAACTACAACAATAAATTTTCATACAGTTTACTACGATCCATTTAATTGTTGTAGGTTTAAAGGGAAATTCTGTTTATTCTGTTCTATGCGTGGGAAAGGTAGGAGCTAGTCTTTGGGAATAAACTATTTTCTGATATTAATTTTATTTTAGGAAGTTTTATAAATGTTAACTACGATCATATTTGTCACATTTTATGTTTTATTTAAGGACGCCCATTAACATCTCAGGACATTAGAGTCGCATTCAATTCAGGGAGTGAAACGGTCAATACATTTTGCTCAGAGGCCTCATCTTTCATGCTTGAAGTTCTTTTTCGTGCCATAAATCTACGACTCGGGAACCACGGCTTTACTTCCCTTCCGAAAGATGCCATACTTAGGATTTTACGCCCGAAAAAATCCATCGACCCTGGCCGGGATTGAACCCGAGATCTTGGGTTTACAAGAATGTAAACCCAAGATTGAAGATTCAATGTTTGTCACGCCTCACGAATATTCAACGGCGAGAGGAAAAAATGAATAGAAATGATTTAGCAAACAGGGATTTAAAAATTTATTCATACTTTAAGCAGAAAAACGAAAGCGATATTAATACGATTTAATAAACCTTTAAAAACTTTTAATATTCGGAATTATGCTTCCACGGAAACATAAATCGAACAATCGGTTGTTCGCAAAAAGTATCAGATTTAAAATTCTCTCCAAAAGCAGATTATAGAACGGATTTGAAAGGGAGCTTGTTTTATTATTAGATGCACCATGCACACTTAAGCTTTTACAACGATATATGAGATACACAATGTTTTATATTCTGGTTACATACGTTTTTGTTTGTTCTTAGACTTTGCAAAAAGAATACATTCATAACATTCACTTCACTATGTACGTCAATCTACAATTTTATATCCTGTTTATTACTGAATGTCGGAGCCCTTCAAAATTTAGAAAGGCATACCATTGTGAAATGATGTAGTACAGCTGATGACTAGAGAGCCATCTCAGTAATTGCATAAATAAATAAAACTAACATGTAATACTCCACTCAAAATATGATTTATAATGCAATTTGGTCAGGAGCAATGAACAGCGGAATACTGCAATTTTATGGTTACACTTACTTTATTATATTGCTAAATACTTTTATTAGCAACTTTTAAATGTCAAAATTTCCAAGTTTTGCTTATACCTCTTTTGCGTAAAAATGTGTAACACGTACATCAAGACATGATAGGCGTGTTTTTTTTAACTTTTTTTCAACAAGCAGAACGCTAAAGGTATAATTCAAAATGTTGCTTAAGCTGAAAATGTAAATGAAGTAAACATTATTTACACATAAAATTGATGTCATTTTATTTATCATGTTGTTAAAATTCAGGTATAATTACGGTATTATATACCTTTCGTAGTTTCTTATTTAAAACATTAAAATAGTACCATGTTGTTTCGTAATTTATCTTTATTTAATTTTGTCACATAAGAATCAATTAATGTGAAACCCGAGAAAAAACTTCGTCATATCGTCTTCTTTGGGTTCATGTCGAGACCTGTTCTCACACTTTATTATGTTCATTACAGAAAATCCTGCTTAGCATATACAGAATGTAGAAAACGGTCTTTCGCCGCGTTATTGGAAAGAACTGAACATTATTTTCAAATGACCCAATGTCTAATTTTAAGTTCTCGAGTTTCAAACGTCGCCATTGCTTGCATTAACTAATTCATTTTCTTTCTGGGCATTTTACACTGCTGACTAAAGAGCGGATGGAGCAAAGCGTCTCTCCGAAAGTACTTATTATTGTTTCTATTGCACAAAGAAAATGTGTCAAACATTGATGTTAAGAGACTTGTTTCAGTGTCTTAAGTGTTTTGTAAGCTCAGCTGTATTATCTGTTTTTAATCCTTTCTTAACAACATGAGCGTTTCTTCTGAAAAGAGTCCATTTTGGCACTTGAGATATAAATGCAATATTTGGAATATGTCCGCAAGAAAATCAACTTTATTCAATAAATTAAGTCCTTCTTTAAGTTAATACAATGTTAACAGTGCGCGATCATCTCACTTCTAAGTGAATGAGTAGTTGAATGTATTTAGAATGCATTTTTACATATAAATGGATTATCTGGGGCGGAGGGGTCTACAAATTAAGTATCAATTTTACACCAAGGAGGTTATAGAGGTAATAATTGTGTACTGTTATATTGCAGGTGTATTGTTGATGTAAACGTTCTAGTTGCTGCTGAAAAAGCCGTATCTGCCGGTTCTGCACCATTTCATGACGAGGATTTGACACAGCATGTTCGTGGGTTTGCTTGCAGCAAATGAAGGTCGCAGCATCATCGAGCATGCTTTATTTAGCGATGATGTAACCTTCCATATTTGTGGAAAGGTTAACAGATATAATTACATCATCTGGGCAAATATACCGCCAGTGGAGCACTTGGAATTCCAACGAGAGTCTCCCAAAGTTAATTGTGTGGATAGGAATAACCCCTTCTTTTTCACAGAAAACACCATTAATGGGATTATGAACTTGAATATGATGCGACAGAATCTGTTATCACAGTTTGTGCAGGATGAGCTTGTGAACACTATCTACTTCCAGCAGGATGGGGCACCATGTCATTATCTGAGACCCATGATGTGGGCGGCCCGTTCTCCTGACATAACGCTTCTTTGTGCGGGGATTTATCAAGGGGCGTGTGTTCCGCCAACGAATTACCACATTGGCGGAGCTCCGAAACCGAATTAGACGCTGCTGCAGCCGTAATATCCCAAATGCTCCAGAACGTGTTTCGTGCCACAGTCGACAGATGGAAGGTGTGTTGCGATGTTAATGATGCCCATGTTGAACGTAACATGTGATGCGCATATATCATACATTAACAATTCATTTGCTATTTCAATAAAATCAATATTTAATTTCTGCACATCTTGATTGTACTTTCGGCTCAAGGCTGACACCTTGTTTTTTGGTAAATTTGTTTTGCTGAAGATAACCAACGGAATTAAATATGAAAGCTGAAAATTCGTGGAATGTAAATATTCATTCTAGCACTCGGCTAAGTGACCAGGAAAAATCACGAAAAAACTCAAGGTCAGGATAATCGATCGAATGAGAATTGAACCCGAGACCTCCTGAATGCGAGTTTCAGGCGTTACCGTCTTGGTATTTTAGAACATAGATTTAAAAATAATATTTCAGTAACCTTCCTTTTAACAATTTTTACAACTTGCTGCAATACTTTGCTAACTGATAAATAAACAGGCGTTTCTCTGTGTCACTACTTAATATAGGCTTGAAGAACGGAATTTTATACGCAATGTATATGTGAAAACGAATACTTGCAGAGAAATAGTAAGGCGAATCGCACTAGCAATCACGTTCCAAGTTTATCAGCTTGTTAAAAAGTTACGACAGACAGAATCTCTCACTGGCAAAATACATGTTTTGATCCGCCATGTTCTTACAGAAGATAAGTTAGATGAAAATTAGAGGTTTCCTATGCAGATGACGGTAATATATTGCCGCTTTGGGATATCATGTTTAACATCACTTTTAACATAGGTTAGTTCTTATTATTATCGTTTCAAATGCTGTGTTTTCAGTAAAAATAAAAATATTCATCTTACAGGCGACGAAATTATCTCTATTTTTACCGGTTGTTGCGGCCACACTTCCCCAGTAATCACTGGCACTCGGGCGGACTGTAACTCAAATAACTAAATGTAATATTTCAGGGGTCCTTAACATTGATAGGACTAAACATTATTTTACATAGGCTGACTAGAGGGTGCCCCAATCGTATAAATATTAAAATAACATTTTTATGTAAAACATACATTTTAAAATAAACATTCACTAAATTCAAGAAATGCTCTTTTGTTGTTTCAGAGAAAACTCTTGTACATTCCTCATAAATGAATCTGGCAAATGCTGACTCCACTTGACTTATCTAACAGGATTGGAAAACGGTCAGTCCAGTGGATTTTAGACTAAATATTTTACACATTCCTTGAATGCGCATAATAAAGTGTTGCTGATAAGGAAATATCCATTACCTTTGTCAAAAGCTTTACCAAGTGTTATATGTACCATTTGGAATCATGTAGGTAAAACTATAGACTTGC
This sequence comes from Metallyticus violacea, assembly GCA_030762175.1. NCBI lineage: Eukaryota > Metazoa > Arthropoda > Insecta > Mantodea > Metallyticidae > Metallyticus > Metallyticus violacea. Next base: position 94,310,690 of record CM060846.1, on the reverse strand, counting down.
TTGTATGGTGTTTAGTTATTTTTGCTAATATTTAGCCTACATCTTAGTTGGTTTCTTGTGCTTTATTAGATGCAGTAGTTTTTGTGTGAAAGTTTAGGCTTTATTAGCCTTTTTGTGTCAAGATTAATATTAAATATACCGTTGACAATTCTTTTCAGTGGACGTACATTGTTTTAACATTAGTGTTTCCTTAGTTGGTAGAATTTTTACTTGCACAATTCTATATCTGGTATTTTTTTCCCCACAGATGGTACACCGCCGTGGTTTATCCTCATTTTAATCGTCATGAAACCAAATGATAAATTAGTTTGGTATTTAAACAAAAAATCGAACCATTTTAAATATAATAATTACTAGCAGGAATGAATTAATATAAAAAAATAAACTAAAAACTGCCTTCCTGATCATTAATATGATTCTTCTGGGGTACAAACTTTAAATAAAAAATCACCCATATAGAAACACTCTTCAGTAATGAAAATAAATGGGTTGAACAATTACAATTTGAAAATGCACTAGTACATCAGTAACAAAACAGTAGTTTATTATTATTATTATTATTATTATTATTATTATTATTATTATTATTATTATTATTATATTTAATAAATAATAAACTATTTCATATAATAGGTTTTCCATTTCGTAATGGAGCTCTGTAATATTCATTATTTTTACTATTTTCATTTACTTGCGGCAAACCATGAAATCATTCGCGCCACTGCTGTCGAAAATGGTTGTGATAAATAATTTAACTCGTTTCTCTGAGTGGGATAAGTTCCGCACATTTGCAGACAGTGGGCAGCAGAAAGTCACATTGAAAAAGTTAATAGAAGTAGTAATAGTAATAGCAGTAGTAGGTGTATCTTTATTATTATAACTTTCTATATACACAGTAGAAATACATTTTATGCATGAGTCGTAGACCGTACATACTTAATAATGGTATACCACCACGGGTGGCCGAGGTCGTAAAGGCACGGACTCGTAAGCGGAAGGTCTGTGGTTCGAATCTCGCCAGGACCGTCCTTCCTGACTGGGTTTTTTTCCAGGTTTTCCTCAGTTTTCATAACTGGCGAATGCCGGGGAAGTACCTAAACTTAGGCCTGGAACGCTTCCTTCCTTAAAAAAAAATATCTTTTCCGAATTTATCATTTCATCTCATGTATCATCAGTGTCCACCGCCTGTGGTGCCTCAGTAGTAAAAACGGGCGTTAAACACTACTCAAAAAAAATAATGATACACAATTAGAAAGAGGAACAAATAATAATAATAATAATAATAATAATAGTAATAATAATAATAAACATAAAAATGGGCAGAACGATATTTATAGACATATGAATGGAAAATTGTTTATAATTACACTATTTTCTGCATTTTAACCAGAAAATATATTGTTTCTAGCTTCGCGCACTTTGAACAGGAAAATGCTCCTATTCATCCAAGAAAAAAGTTTACATACAGGTATGTTCACAGCTTACATGGTTCATTTGGATAATTTTGACTCTAAATGTCTAGAGTGTAACGCATTTCCTTATTCAATGTTTGAATACCTGGTTCTTAGTCATAACAATCATATCCCATTTTCATTCTTCATTCTTTATTCTCTCATTTTCGTTAACAGCTAGTATGAAAATATTGTTTCAATTGTCAGTTACGATGAATTTTGTTCATTACTAGCACCAGTTTTGCTCGTGCACCAGTTTTTCTTGATATGCACTGCATAGGTCTAGTTAACTTACGTCCACTATGCAAACGTAAAAGTACTGTAGATTCAGAGGATTCCTGGAAAGTTGTTAACTGAAAAATGAAACAAAAGAACGCAGAATTTATAAAACAAAATAAAATTTTAATGTTCTTGTAGTTAGGAAACAATAATCTCCTCTTTGAGGAGAACAGTAGAAATTATAATTTTATAAGCCATCCTTCTGTATATTAGTTCCCAGCGCAGCTTGTTTGCTGAGGATGATGGGAGGTATGCAGCAATGAAACTGATAATCTCTAAAACTGAGAGCATAATTTTCTCAGTGTACAAAATTTGGACTTTAATTATTTTTTCTCTACGGAAGTTATTGCATCAACATATAAAATCCTTATTTCGACATAAGTTAGGCGTATTGCGTATATTATAAAAGGGCTCGCAAAGGCACGTTTTGTGGAGGATGTTTCTGACAGTACAAACTTACCTTTATACAGTGCGTTTATGAAGGATCACACATTTTCTCGTGAAATATATTGACTAAAATTGGATGAAAAAGGGAAGTAATCGTAAGTCCTAAAACTGTTATATGATCTACTTTTACCGTCATGTATAAGACTTATAATAGATGTTGTATTTAATTCTAATTCATTGTCATATATCCTTTCGTTCCTTGTCTTGTGCACTCTTGCAAATACAACTGACTGCTCTCTTATTTGCTGATCACGGGTTTCTTCTATATTTATTTGTTGTCAAGAGTAGTGAATACCTCACTGGTATTGAATGTTTCCATACAGGATAAGTTATGTAGCAGAACCCTTTATTACTTTTAACGTCACTCACTGTCAAAGAACTTCGGTATATCATATAAAGCGTTTCTTCAACTTTCCTTGACTGAGGTCCCTCTATAAAGTTCTCTCAATGTCGCGAACCCTTAATATTTAACCTAAGTTTAAAATCCTAGATTTGCATTCTATTTGATTTTAAAGGCATTGATCATTGTGTTACAAAGCTTAAAATTATAAACAAATGCATGCATGCATGTTGAATCAATATTTGCCTTTTTATTGGAATGTACATTAAATAATAATAATAATAATAATAATAATAAATATTATTATTATAATCATATTACAGTGGTTATATAGCCCATAACATATTAAAATTACTAATAACTATAACATAAAAATATATTAAGGCACAAAATTTTATTCGTTTTATTTTATTCCTGAATGAGAGGGATGATGCTGTATTTCACTTAAAAGTCTTGATATATCGGACTTAATAGGAAAAATTTGTCTTTTGTGTTCTGATTCTACGTTTGCTGAAAGATTTCTGTACTTCTATATTTTTGAAATAAATATTTTCAGAGATTGATTTTCACACAATAATTTGCAACAATTTCATTGCGATCTCTGATAGTTCGAGAAAAATATGGGTTTCAGAGAGGCAGACCAGCCCCATCCTATACAGTTCCCTGCCGAAAGATGAGTGTTGTTGCCAGGGAAACGGTATGTATGAGAACCACGTTTTCGGCCTACCTATCTAATAGCCTTCTCCAAAATAAGTGGATTTTGTTTGCATTTACTTTACCTCTCTAAATACATATCGTAAATATGTCTAATTTTTCATTTTCTCATAAATCAAGATTTGTATCTCTACATTTAAGAATAAAGGCTATTGCTAACACTCTAATGTTTTATGGACCCCCTGAAAGGGACTCGCGGACTCCGGGAGTCTGCGGAAGACAATTTTAGAACAGCTGGTATAAACTAATAAAGACCCAAACGTCTGTGGGGAATGAAGCTACCCGCATTTGCGCTTGAACAGCCAGAGAAAACTTTAGAAAAGCTTTACTCAAGTAGCTTGTGGTAGCCCAAAACAGAAAGGGGACTACCACTGGAAATTAAATGCATGGAACTTGAAAGAGAAGTGAGGATAATGATTATTATTATTATTATTATTATTAATTATTAATTATTTTAGAAAGAGACAATTTGAGACTATTATTAACTCCGAGGCTCAGTTGGGTATACCAATTAAAATGCATAGCAATAATGTGTTTTATAATACAACGTATAAAGTGAAATTAGAGATATGTCTCCTTTCTTGTCTAATTTAAAACAATCTATTTAACTTTTAAACTTACAATTATTATAATCACAATTTATTATAGCACAATTTTGTCTATAACGTTAGAGTGAGATGTACAGTAAATTAAACTTATAGAAGAATACAGTATATTGTAAAAGAGGAAGCTAGAAGGAAAATTGCGGAGCTATTTTTTTTTTTTTTTTTTTTTTTTTTTGAAAAATGTAAGGCACACAGACGCTGTTGAAAGCAACCAGTAGAATTCGCTATAAAACAATGTTGATGAAATCTCCAAACTGACTGTCGGATGTTAACCAATTACGGTTTTACGTTAGTTAACTCAGTAGATTAAGTGTAGTTCTTTAAAAAAAAAACGCATGTCTTTAGAATTCACATATTTTGGTAAATGGGAGCAACAAATGCCAATTCAAAGGGTAATAATCCCTTAAACCATAAATGATAAAAACACAACTACAGGATTTAGTTTGAAATTTCTATTTTTAACATACACTCTGGTCCACTAGAATGTTATAATTCTATAGAACATGCAATGTCGTAAGGTAGCTATTGTGTTGATTGCCATCTATACGATAGCAACGTAAAATTAACCTAAACTTTAAAGAAAAATAGGATTTATGCAACCTTTGCACCAAAAGGAAAAGACTATTTGCAAAATATATTATTGCCCGCTGTTATGATACATATGGCTGTAAAATGTTATGTTCCGCTTAGAGGTATCGAGAAATAAGTGATTATTTTAAATATAATTAAAGGTTTATTAACATGTTTTGTACATAACTTGTAGAAACGATCCAAATTTAGGAGAAAGTCCAGTGCAACTCGATAATCTAGACTCCACTATTCAACTCACGGCAAACAGAGCGTGGTAAACGCGTGACTAATTTCTGTTCTGCTAACCATAGCATGCACTTAATATTTTGTTGTGGCGTACACATGCTAACCGAAGTTGCTCCACTGAATATGTAGCATCAGGCTTGTTCTCACATCAAACATTGGCACGCATTCGCACGAGCACGCAGCATACATTCTTCATACCCCCTTTAATAAACTTGGAGAGTTTTGCAACTTGTAAAATGTGAATCATAATAATATATTCCTTTGTTTTAAACGGTGAATATACATAACTGAACATCTCTAAGCAGATCACCCTAATTGTTGCGAATAATAAGTTGTGCCACCTTATAATGGAATGTTAAAAAAGCTTCAAATTCTGAATCAGAGCTATGAAACGCATGTTAAATGTCTTGGTGGAAGAGAGAGCATGCACTCCTTAAGTGTCCTTCTAAGAACTTGTGGAGTATAATTAGCATAGCTGAATCGTTATGTTCGCGGTCATCCTTCAGGCCTGCATCCGGCGTTCGTGACTAATTAATGCAAATAATTTTTATATTTGATGAATTTTCGTTCAAATGTAATTGTATAAAATTAGATTAATCAGGCTCTTATCAGCTCTAAAAGTTATTTATAGAATAAAATAGATATGAGACTGCCCCACAAATCTACAATAATAGGCGATAACGAAAAAAGATAATGAAACTGCCCAGAACGTATGTGGTGTCGATGTGGTAAAAATAGGAGTAAACGGTAGCTAAGTGAAATAAACAAACAAACAAAACAGCATATAAAAGAAAACAAAATAAAGAATCAGCTCCCAGAATTTGGACCTGTCTTTATGCATTCTGACCTCTGATCCAAGAACAAAACAAGAAAGAAGAAACCTTTTAATGTGTTTAACGTCCATTTTTACTTCTTCTGAGACATCACAGAAGACGTATAGGGAAAATACAAGAAGTGAAATGATAAATAATTTGAGAAGAAGGGAAGGAAGGGTTACAGGGGCAAGTCTATGGTTCCTTCCCGGCATCTATTATTAGCTATATGTGATGTCATATATCAAGTATTACATCTTGCCTTCTTCCCCCCCCTCTCTCTCTCTCTTTTCTTTTTAGTAATGACGTCCAATTCTCTGGTTCTTTTTGGTAAACAATGTCTACCGCTAATTGGAATGTTTGTTGTTCATTGGTCCTAACAGGTGGCATCTTCTTGACCTTAGTCGGACTCCAGGCTCCCTGCGTTTACATCCGAAGGTGAACGTGGGTTGTCTTTGAGAAAACATCTTTTGGCTTCTGACTTAGGAACCAGACGATCCACCGTCCCGTTTTTAGTGTTGGTGTTAATGCGCTGCATGAAGATGGCGCATCCCTGGTGTCCTTATCTCGACATATTTCTTTATTATTTTATTCGTTTACATCGTGAACTCCTTTGTTAACATGCTAGGGATCCAGTAATTTTGTTAATTTAGTAATGTTCTGTACAATTGGATAATATAAGGTATTGATTTGAATTTCTTATAGCTAGGCATTTTTACTACTGTTTTGCATTTGATGTTCTGGAGTACATTTGTTATGCAATTTTAATGTTGAATTTGTTTGAACGTGTTGAATTTAATGTTTATTAAAGGAAAACTTCGTTGTTTATTGCGATTATCATTTAAATGTGCATTGCCTTTTTATTATGCTTGAATGCATAATGATTTAAGGAGTGCTTTTCTTAAACTGTATCTTAAAGTATTGCTAAGTAAATTCAAGAGCACCGAATTAGACATCTTTCTTCTCCCGTAATACACGGTACACATGCCTACTACGATCAAATTCTGGGGAGCTTTGTCATATAGGACATGTTAAAAGTTTAGGCAGTTTCTCCTTTACACACGGGTGACCATAGTCGTTAAGATATGGACTCGTTAACGAAAGGTCTGAGGTTCATTTCTCGCCAGGAATGTCATCTCTGACTTTTTTTTACGCGGCACTCTCTCGTTTGTATCGTGCAATGTTTATGTGATCAGGCTTCAGATGATTAGTTATGCCTGTTTGTTCCAATTTAGTTACTATGTGACTTGGTGGATGGGTGGCAGTTCGCGTTATCTGCTATAGTGTTCAATACACTTTCTGTAGTAACGTAAGAGTTTTTCGTGTCTGCAATCGTTTTAATGGTTCATTGCAGTTTCTAACTTTGAATGTAAATTGGCACTATCAGTTTCATTTGTCTTTTACCAAAACATATTGTTGTTTTAATCCTGGATAGTAACTGAGAGAAATGCTTATAATTTTTTAAAAAAAAAAACTAAAATATAAAGAGCTAATTGACCACTCTGGTTAGTTCAGGTTATTTGGAAAAAATATAGTGAAAAATAAGAACACATACCTCAGAAGCTAATGCATTCACTGTGTTGCATTTGTTCGTTAACAAAGCTCAAATTAAAAAATGGCTGTTGGGTGCAATGTCAGCGGGCTGTGCTCGTCCGAATATACATGTTTCTTTGTTTCTCCCCCGCTGCGGTTGTTGATTTTGTGACACTGGCTTTGTACAAGAAATTATCGCTGTGAGCCTCCTTTCCTTTCTATCACAATTGGAAGATTTGGACCGTATAGGAGATAGCTCCTGAGCTTTGTGGCTGCTTGAAACACAGTCACATTCTACACTGAGATGCTTTTCGCGCGTGTGGCAAGAGACTGAGTTTCCTCTAGATGTAATTTGCCACAAACTCCACTCATATCAAGACGTACTAGAGCGCAAATAATATTTTATGAATGAATATGCAACTACAAGACAATAACTGCATTACATTTTGAGATATTATTTCTTCTTTTCACTAAGTTTTCCCGGACATACTTTATACATGTAGGATATATAGCAATGAAATGTAATACAATAAAATGTTAGCAGACTGTGGAGTAGAAAGAATTAAAAGAATAAGGATGTAACTAGAAAGAGTGTTAGAAAAATGGATTTGGAACGTTAATAAAAGAAGACTGAATGAGAAGGAAATTTAAAATATGCAGTAAGAGTTATAAGGTTAGTATAGACATGGGATTTAATAATACTAATAAGCTGGAGTTTTGGGTATGGCGGATGCTGAAATATAACTGTGAAAGATTATTTATGAACCAGATTAAGGTGCAAGTTATTGAAATTCATGTTATAATGTGTACTGTTAAATTAAACTAATTTTTAATTTTGATTATGTAGAAAAGTAAATGATTAAATATTAAATTCAGTGTAAAAATTATATAGATTATTTTTAACTGCCACAATGGTTTTAATTAACGTCTAGTGAGCAAAATAGGCATCGTTTTCAGTAAATGTAAAAATAAATTTTACTGGATGTTTTACTGGGCCCTCTCCATAAATAGCAGCTATCATTCTTCTTCTTCTTCTTCTTCTTCTTCTTCTTCTTCTTCTTCTTCTTCTTCTTTGGTATATGGCGCGTTTCATTCTGTTCTGCGAAATTAAAAGCCACACGTTTTATAAACGTTCGTGCAGCTTCTCTAGATTTTCAAATGTTTCTCTAGGGGTGCCGACATCAGGGTTTTAATTTTTTTTCCCCCATATTTAAAGATGCAGTATGCAAATAAAATTAAACCGTGAAATATCAAGTCGGTCATATTCCAGTGTGTTATACAAGACTTGTTTATGTATCAAATTTAAGCAAGATATTCTAAAGCTGGAAAGCTGCATTTAGGTCCTATACTAAGCATTCATTTCTAACAATTATGCATATTGAGTAGCTTTTGGTTTAATATGACGATTTTGTTTGTTTACTTTATTTAATTTTTGTTTTTATTTACTTGTTAATTTTTATACTACACGATATGTTCATCGTGCCATTTTTCATTTTGCGCCATGAGATTGGTGTTCCTATAACAACGAAACACATCCAGTTTTCCAAATCTTGTTTTATGCATTGCATTCTTTGACATCTCGGAGTACTCCAAGCAAACGCTATGTATAATTGCCAGAAAGGAGTAAATTGAGAGGATTTTGGTATTTCAAAGGAGATTTTAATTATCTGTATATGCTCTCCCTTTGAATGGTGTGTATGCAGTATCAGCGTCGCTTCATCAGCGATAAAAGCAGTTATAAAATAAACTCAGTAATAAACTTACCCTTTGGCAGCAAAGAGCACGCTTTAAGCGATTCCCCTCTCCCTCTGTAATTCGTAGATTTATGACATTTAAATAACTGCATGCGATTATGACTGCCGTTTAGGCAAAATATGCACTTAACATGCTCTGACAAACTGTAAACAGTGTGCACAACGATACTGAGTTAACAGCTTTCAAACTTCATCACAAAGGAATCCTAAGTTTTGGCATACTTATGCCGTACAGAGCTACAGAACTGCCTTATGTACAGAACACAAAGGGGGATAAAGTTCGTTATTAATTCGTGTGAAGTTTCATGGTGTATTTAATCTTTTCAGGCACAACGTCAGCAGTGTTAACATATTGGATATTTCTGCAAATTTGGTGTAAAGTCAAAGAACAGTCAAAATTATTTGCTTACCTTGCTGAGTTTGTTTATTTATTTTCAGCGTATTATGCGATATAGCTTTGCAACGTACTTTCCCTCTTTTCTTAAAATCGTGGAAGTATATACAGTTATTCAAACATAAGGGAGAAATAAAAAAATTAAAGATGTTTCATTTCTGTTTATGTACTCAGTTATTCCAGTGTATTCATAATTTTTACATTGCATAAACATAACAGATTTATTCGGTTACACTAAACTTAAAACAAAATAAGCAGATCTGCAATATTTTATTTAAACGAGAAAAAAGTACTAGGTTAGTTCTGTACACTCTAAGTTCTGCGACATCGTTAGAATAGATATCCTTTTCAACAATTAATTATGGTACATTAAATTTGCCAGAGAGTACTAAACACAACATTAAACAGAAAACATATATTGGAAAATTCTAGAAGATTCAATTACTGTTATAGAAAATTGGGATTTTCATAAAATCAAATCAAATTTAGAAAACCATTATAACACCCTGAAGGCTACCAGCGAATCATTAAAATACTTCAGAGCAGTAGAACTTTTATAAAACATCCTAATGCTGGGTGCAGGGTAATTCTTTCTAATGAAATCGAGATTTTGTAGACATTCTCTAATACTGTGTCCTTTATTTCGCGCAATTATCAAACTTGCCCCTTCATATTTAAATTAAATGTTAAAATCTGAAGTGATCCTCGCATTTAAGACTTTTTCACAATTACGTTAATTATAAATGCTATGTTTTTAGAAAGAAGATTATGGCAACAACTTATTCACAGAAAGTGACAAAGAAATATATGGCTCTTTGGGCTCTTAAGATTTACAGCTGTGTGACCTTCATTACCTCATATTCTGCTTCTTCATGGAATCAGAACAAAAATATGTTTCCAGTGAAGAGATTGAGCCTCTCAATTCGATTATTAGGCCCTACCTTTCTTTTCCCTTTGGTTGGAAATGTAGTAGTAGTTTTAGAATCCTGTTTTGTTCTCTGTCTCATATGATCATACCAGTTTGTTTGGAGTTTATGTATTAATTCTTGCATATTAAATATATTTAGTCCTTTTCTTACATGTTTCTTTCTTCTTTTTTAAATTCCTAACAGTATATGGTCTGCTAGATAATTGAGGAACTATAATTCAGGAATTTCTTTCTCTTGCCTGAATTATTTACTGTCACTTCTCAAGGGCATATTTTATTCAGGCACTGCCATTGCTTTATACAATAATTAACTGCAATTAACTTTTAACTTTTAACGATTGTGAGACACATATTTTAAAATGTACTAATTTTTGTCTGTATCGTTTTGACACTAATACGCATTTAAATCCAGGCAATTAAAACCGTTTCGAAAGTCACGTGATAGGCGGCCGCCGGGGTACCCGCTTGCTGATCACATGCTTCCCTGCAATACTGCCCTACTGAAGTCGTAAGACGGAGGTAGAGGGTGCAGAGGTTGCTACTGCAGGCCAAGGCTCACACTGAGCTGTAGCGCCAAATAAGAAGAATTAAAACTGTTTACTTGTTCTATTGCTTTAACGTTGATTATAATTTTTGTTCTTATGTGCTTAGTGCGCATAAATGTCATTACTATTGTATTTGTCTTAAGGAGCTTCAAGTTATAGTTCCTTGTTATTTCATTTCATTTGTATACCGCGATCTGCAAACCATCTTCGCTATTACCTAGTAATATTTTTGACATCTGACATTATATATGGTTCAGAACTTTGTCATTTATCTTAAAATTATTAATTGATTTTGCTACTTAATGACTTCGTTTATATTTAGATTTACATTAAATAATGATGGAGACAGGGGCAACCTTGTTGTACCACTTGATTTGTTATAATTTTTTACTAATTTTGTCCATTTGTTGATAAATAAAATTTTTACAGTATACAATACATTCGACTACTTTTATTACATTATATCTATATCTTTCTTAGGCAGTATTTCTCATTATTGAACTTTTATATCTCTTGAATTGTTGGTCCTTCCACAAATAGGCAGTCTGAACGGGCGACCTATGTACGTTACTATTCTATACTAATATACTCTCAATTATGTTCAGGCTTTTAGTATTATCTTAGAATAAATATTATAAACTTCACTTGTTACATGCATATATAGACCTTTATAATTTTGGCAATTTTGTCTGTTTTCTTTTTTGAATATAGAATAAATAACATCTTTCATCCATTACGAATATTGCATATCTTGTAGCATATGTTAATAATTTCTAACAATCATAGAATCATAGACTTTCTTAAACCGAACTCCAGTGAGTTTCTCCAACGTTTCATTAAAGATGAAACATGATATCAGCTGTACAAGTCAGATAGAAAACAGAGAAGTCCAAACGTGGGTGACAACAGCTGAAAGTGCACCAAAGAAAAAAAAAACGATTCCATCTGCTTCAAAAGTCATGGCTATGGCTTTCTGGGATTTTCATTGTATGATGCTCGAAGACTTCCTCCAGAAGGGCGGAACCATCCCAGAGGACTATTGGAGCAACTGAAGAATGCTATTTAGGGTAAACGTCCACACGTTGCAGAAAATAAAGTTCACTTTCATCACGATAATGCTCCTTCTCATATGTCTGGGATTTTAACTTCATGACTGCATCACCTTCGATTTCAAGTACTTCCACATCCACCATATTCGCCGGATTTGCTCCTAATGAATACTTTTTGTTCCGAATCCTGAAGAAATGGCTTGGTGGACGAAGGTTCACATCTAATGATGAGGTTGAAGCTGAGACAAATGGTTTTTTTTTTTTTTTTTTTGGCAGTTGGACAAATATTATTTTTCTGGGGGTATTAAAAGTGGAAAAGATATTGGACTAAATATGTTGATTTACAAGGTGACTATGTTGAAATGTAAAAAGTATTTCTGTTAAATCTTGTGTTTTATTGGTCAGGCCGAGAATTTTTAGAACTCCCCTCCTATTTTAAAACTTATAAAATTTCAAGGCATTCGGAAATGACAGTAACATTCATAAATGAAAATTATGATATAATTAGAGTTTCTTAATGAACATCTTAGATTGAAAATATTTTGGTAAATTTTTCTTGCGTCTAGACTTGACATGAAGGAATCGCACTAGATCGGCCATTACCTAGCGTAAAGGCTCAAAGGTGGAAAAAGCATTACTTAAAAGTTTTACTTGTTGGACATTAATTTAGCAATTCCGAACGTCTGGCTGCTAAGTGATTACTAAAGAACCCGTAACATATTCCCGTTACCTTCAGGCGTTTGATCACTGTGAATGATTTGTTAACTCTTCCATGTAACGCAAGCCTACAAACACTCTTTCCTAACTCGTTTTTAGGCGAGATTTATCAGAGAGAAACAGCTCTTCCTGCTGTATCTCCAAATAGTGCAGTAAATATATGCAAACGTGGTGGTGGTGGGGGTGGTGGTGGTGGTGGTGGTGGTATTTATCTCAATATTGGTTTACCAAATACATATACTAATTACTTGTCTAGCGCACGGTTCTAGCCAGACAGTTCGTGCTCCTATTTACATACGAAGAAAATCACAGAAACACGTAGAATTATATGTAAATATATATAAACAGTGTCATGTACTAAAATGTATAGGAAATAGCCCCCTTCCCCAGCGATGACGGAAAAAATTATGCTTTAAACTTATCATAAAAGGGAACTAAATATTGGAAATACGCACCTAATAAATACATATATAGCCACTAAAAATAAAAAATAAAAATACGTTTAAAACGGAAAAGTTAATTAATGCTTGTACTCTGAAATCAGAGATTTTCTCTTGAACATCTTTGCTTGTTGATAAATTTACATGCCCCTGCCAATTATTCTTATCCAATTCCGAATTCAGACAAGCTGGCCTACTCCTTCTCGACTTCACAAAGTTTTTGCAGAGAGTCTGTGACCTACAGAACTCTGTAGCTTAGCATTCTGCAAGCATATGTACCCAATTTTCCATTTTACCACACATAAGACACATTCTTTCACCTGTGTCATCTGTCATTTTCAGCGCTTCATCTGGTGAGGCGCAGCCATGCCTTTGCTGTTTTATATTCGCATGTCATTACCTTTATATATGTTTCCTTTCCACGTGCCTTTTGTAGTTTTGATTGTAACTCTAGTGAAACTTTCTTATAGCACTCTGCTAACTGGCTGTCTATCAATACCAACTGATCTCCTTCCAACTTTCCTCCAAACATTTCTTATAGTTCTATCTCCCATCTTTCACACCCACCCCATTACTATTTTTGCAAACCCCTTTTTATGTTAAAGGCCCAGTTCCTAATTTACAGGTTTTAAAACGTTTCCTTATAGCAAATGAATTTTAATTTTGTGTCTGTCCCCCTTATTAAGTCTAATCAGTATTTGGTAGATACGATTTTAATATATATTATGTCACAAAACATGCAGAGCTCTTTTTTCCCCACAAAATTTGCCGCGCTCCCATCAACCCTTAAATTTCTTTTCAGAATTTTATTTTTTATTTATCGTGAATTTTCTGCTCGCTCCCATCCCCATATTTCCATGTCATAATTTATTGTTACTCTTATTTTTGCATTGTACTCTTGTTGCAAAGTACTGATAGACCTTTCGGACGAGCGCCACGAGTGGCCGAGGACGTTAAGGCACGGACTCGTAAGCGGGAGGTTTGGGGTTCCATATTTTCAAGGTTTTCCTCATAAATGGCAAAGGCTGGGAAAGTGTCCTAAATTTAGGCCTGCAACGCCTCCTTGCTTTAAAAAAATCTCCTTTCTCTGTTTATCATTTTATCTCATGTACCATCAGTGTCCATAGCCTGTTTTTTAAATAGTGTTTTAACGCCCATTTTAACGAGGCATCATAGTTCCATTACCTGTTAAAGTTCCAGCAGTTAAAATGGTGTTAAATAATATTTTAAAAAGCTGGCACCCTCATAAATAGCAAATTCCGGGATAGTAGCCTAAACTTAGGCGTGGAACGTTTCCTCCCTTTAAAAAAATAATCCTTTCCCAATTTATCATTTTATCTCATTATCATCAGTGTCCACCATCTATAATGCCTCAGCGGTAAAAACGGGCGTTAAGCACTATTAAAAAGAATTGTTAAGTATATACCTAAATATATGATGCGTTTAACATTTTAGATTCTTCTTCCCTGGTAATACCAGAAGCCGACAAGTAATCGCCTTTATTATCTCTATATTGTTGTGCAATAAACCTCATCTCCGGAATTCCGCCACTGAAGTTGAGCATAATACATCATCATCTGCATACAAGAGTGCCGGAATTTTCTGATCTCTCGCATCATAATCATCTACACACGGATTCATTGACATGACATCTATGAATAAATTAAATAAATGATTGAAAGACTACATTCTGAGTTAAACGTTCTCCGTTACATTATTCCCTCCGCACTTGTACAGAACTCATAAATTGCCATCAGAACTTTCAACAGTTTACCTAACAGTTCTTTCTTCCAATTGCAGTTATAAAATACGATCACAAAAGTCTCAAACGTACTCAAAGGTTGAAAGAGAAGAAGTGCAATAAAAATTGTTCGTGTCCACTTCTTACTGAAATTGAGAATATTCCAAATTCAATCTTGTTTTTACTTTTTCCCGCAGAATTAGACATAAAACCACACATATTTCTCATTGACTTGAAAATTCGGCTGAGCAACTTGGTCTTCGTAAATGCGAAAGTGCTTTCGGGACAAGCTGCAATTTTACTTTGCACAAGTAGTACGCTATGGCGCCTTTACAAAATTACATTTCAACCAATTGTTAGTAATACCCACTGCATGATTTTAATTTCCAAATGAGGCCTGGTACACATTCATAATATAAATAAATACTTTTTGTGTATACAGAAGTTAAAAATACGTTTATGACGAGCAATTTAAAACACACATTATTAAACGAAGCAAACACTAAAATAGTCAAGTTTATTTATTTATTACATTATTTGTCTATATTATTTAATATTTACTTATTATAGTAATGACGTCAGAGTTAAACAAAAAATATATGTTCAAGGAAATAAAATAAACTTTTCTCTAGGCAGTCCTCGTGGAAATGACATTTCTATATTAATGACTTTGAAGAAAATCGTAGAACAGGTGCAGAATGCCAAGCATTGTAGTCTATTTATCGCGTGAGAATAATATAAACCTCGTACATATCCCAGAGAAGGAATATATTCCACATAACATCGATTTCTGTAATTTCACTCTGCTGAAAAACAAAAATAATTATATCCATAATTACTAATGTCACTAACAGAGAAAACATTCATACTTATGCGTTTATCGAATGCTCTCACCCTGCGCTGTAACTCTGATATTAAAGAAGGACATACTTACCATGAGTTCGTGGCTTCGATTTCTGCTTAACATATTATCTGTGCGCGGCAATTCCAAATATTTTCCTTTTCCCCGATAAAGGTAGCCCCAAGTGCTTACTAATGTTTTTAATCTATAGTTCATTGGGCTGACAAAGATTAAAAGGAGCAATAATAAATATATTATAAAATAACCATCACCTGAATTGCTTTGTTTCACATTATAATTATTCCATGGTATCGTTAATTCTTGTTACGAAGAAAACAAATACTAGAAAACAAATTGTATTTTTACTGTCACAGGGAATACAAGGCAAAACTTAATGAACAATAGAGAGATGACTTTAATAATTTTATTAAACATGAACCTATTAAAAGTAGTTTTATAAAAATGTATCATATACTAAAATTGAAACAAGTGGCCCAAGGATAAGCGACCAGTCTCAATTAGAAACGTTTTGAGTAAAAAAAATATTTTTATAGCTGCATATGCATACAGTACCAGTTAAGTACCACCCTGCTATTAGTTGGAACTTTAAGAATAATATTTTTTCATATAAATATTTAAGGATATAATCCGGATCTTAATAAATGTTTCATATATAAATACATATATGTACTGAGAAATAAAATTACATTGTTTTAAGGTGGCAAATTGCATCTAGAACGGATTAATATTATTGTTTTGTTTTGTAAGGACATTTATACGTTTTAACATTTGAAATAAGGTTTTATTTGTTGTACATTAATCGATACATGAATTATATAAGTAGTTTTAATTAAACAGTCAATACTATCATACTGTTATTAAATACATTGAAAATAAATTTATTGTCCAGTAAACTAGAAGTTAAAATCCATTAATTTAAAAGGCGAGCATTAATATCATGCGAACTGCTCAAATGGTTCTATTTCAGCTTGTGGTTCATCTTTAGGTCTTCAAGTAGTCATGCTGTTTGCTGCCGGTCCCCACAATCATTTGCACCACTTAAGTCGAGAGAGCAAGTCTGAGAATGTCACAATATTCTAAAGCATCCTTCAAAAGCTTATCCGAAAAACGTAATTTTTAGTTTTCCAACAAATGGTGGAGGATGGTCCCTAAACTTTATAGCAGGGTCGCCAAAGACGAGTCAAGCTGGAGAATTGCAACCCGAATCACTTCATTTCTAAATGACGGACAGCAGTCATAACATTTGCCATCCATCGATAACGCATTGTAATGCTTTGCTGCTGTTATTTTTGCTCTCATAATATAACTCAGATTTGACTCAACGTGCTTTAGACTGAGCCTGTGTTTATTGCCCGACTGACATTTATAGAAAAACTATAACTCTCTACTAAAAATTAAGTTAGACACGAGATAGAGTCTACAATGAAATATTTAAATTAGTAGTCACACCCTAGGGTGAAAAGTGAAAGAAAGTCTATAATCGATGACATTTTCTCCCCTTCTCAGTTACAGTTTACTAACATTTTTTTCATCAAAACTTTAAAAGGACAATTATCAATATTTTTACACTGTACCTTACATTTTCTCCTTACAGTTACCAGGAATTACATTAATTAACGCTATTATTACATAAAATATAATAATTATATTTTCGTTTCATAAAAACTTTATATTGTGTTCTTTCTGGTAAATGTTGGCAAAGTGAACTAGTTCAAAAATTAATAATTTATTTAGTAACTTAAAATTTGTATGAGACAACAACATTCTTTCCCGTTACATATCCTTTAGTATTTGGTTTCTGTAAAGTCAACAGCCTCTTGTTATGCATTGTTGAAATGTCATTCTTTGTATGAATTAGTACACTGATGTCTTTGACTTTTAAATTTACTTTAATCATTCAGACTTCATTTCTGGAAAACAGCGCACATTTCACTATTAGATCAACAAGAAAACTGTAAAACACCAAAAGCACTGAAAAGATGCGTAATGCAATCATTAGGCTCGAATACAGGTCATAGCCCTTAACATATCCAACACATTTCTTCAATATAATATGTCATTCCTATAGAATATAGATTTTTCGTTCCAGAACTGAATAAAGTTCTTTTTAAATTTTACAATGTACTCTAGCTAAGGACCTAAGAGTAGGAATAGAAAGCAAACCAGGAAAGCTATTAGATATTGGTCATTCTGGAAACACTTACGGACAATGGGACTCTACCAAGAAGGAAATCTGCGTATTTACACACTCCGAAGCCAATTAACCAATATATAAAATACAGAAAGTCTAATAAAGTGCCATCATTATTAGACATAACAAAACATATTTTGTGCGAATTTTATTACTTTCATGTATCAACATTCAAACTTTATTCGTCCTTCTATAATGTCTGATGAAACATTTTTCAATTGTCGAGTTGTGTAAATAAGCACAATTTTCTCCAATACTGGAATGAGATTCACATGAAAACTCTTTACAACCAGAAGATTACTGATTAAGTATGATCACGTCTTTTGTTCTTGTCTCTTTGAAATTGAGAATGCTGAAACATTAACGCATATGTGGTACATGTATCCTTCAGCAAGATGGTGCCACATCCTGCATGACACGCCAATCAGTGAAATGATAAGAACTGTATTTAAGAATCGAATGACCTTTCATGGACAATATTTCACCAGATCTCTTTATGCAACTTCTTTCTTTCAAAATTCACCTAAACACAAAAATATTATGGGTTATGGTACAGAAAACTCATAGATAATATGATGCTCTGGAAGATAAGCACTTATGAGTACAAAACATTTTAATGCAAATATTTTTAATAAATTTGATATGATTTTTTTTTAACTTCACAGTTAATGGTAAATACCAATGTTTATAGGGTATTTTCTTTTAACTTCACAGTTGATGGTAAATACCAATGTTTATAGGTCATTCATTAAATGTACTAATTTTATTTATTTAATTTCTTAGTTTCAAACTAAAAATTAACAGGATGCTGTTGATCTACAATATATAACAATGTAAAACTACAATTTAAATGGAAAATGCTCAAACCTGAACCTTGATACCAGAGTATATAAATGTTGTGATAGGGTTCCTCTCCCTATCTTCTGATTTAAAAATGGCAATGCCAGATAGGTGGAAAATAAGAAAATACAGAATAAACTTAAAGGATATTAATATAAAAACTTTAAAAGTACGTTTATTTAAAAAAGAATCCATTAAAATCTTTACCAAACCAAGTTGAATTTACATATAGCACATTAACATGTTAGCAAAATGAAGAATGGAATGAAATAAAATATATAACCTAGGATGCTTTCGGAATTTCTTCGTATAAGAAACTGGAAATACAATAAAGGAATATTAGCAATGTGGAACATTATCTATACATACTTATTACAGATAATAAAGAGGCATTTTTAAAATATTTCAATTTGAGAACACATAAAAATTTAATTAAATGCAAGAAAATGAAGGCTATATTTTGAAAAGAAGTACGTAAAATTAAGAGAGATACAGGGAAAAATATATAATCGATATAGAGCGTTGAGTACATGTTCAACAAGAAAGCGCTATAACATATTAATAATTTTAATATGAAAGACTAATGTAATTTGAAAATAAATACGCTTTCCTAAGAGGAATGGATAGGTTATTTTAGAGTTTTATCGATTAAAATAAGAAGAAACAATTTTAAACCAGATTTAATTTTAATTGATCAGTTAATATCTAAATTATCTGAAATATAAGGAAACTTATGACTAATTTAATATTAATAGTTGATTAAGATGATATGATTTTATTCTATTAAAATGTCCCCTCTTAGATTTGTGTTTTGAATAGTTATTGTAAAATGTATGCAGCAATTTTAAAAACCCGCATTAATTTAATATTGGAGGTAGCATCAAAACGGATTTAGAGAGGGTAGAACTTTCTCAGGTAGTATATTTATAATCAACTAGATAATAGAAAAGCACATTGAGTGTAATACACCAACTTATATATGAATTTACAGATTTTGAAAACGCCTTTGACACGAATATATATAAATGTATTTCCGAATAAAAATAGTCAATGTTGTATTCTCCGCGCGTGGACCGGGTTAAAAGTCGGCAGGACGCAGCTGCACTCTTCCAAAATCAAGAGCTTGTATTGCCGCCAATATGACTGGTTAGTGCCAGTTTAGTTTCGGAACAGTGAGATGTGTTATCGCGTTTCATTTCTCTATTTGCCATAATTCAAAGATTTAATTCGGATTAATGCTTTTAATTTAATGTAACTTTCTAAGAAATAAATCAGTTGTTCAGTGTCGTGCAGAATTTCAAAAATGTTTCCCGTAAGTTCATCCATCTGATAAGACTGCAGATGCTAAGATGATGCTTAACTTCAAAACAACAGGATCAGAGTTAAACAGGAAAATTTGACTTAGGCGTCATATGTTAACAGAGGATAAACTGCTACTCGATTACAGCGATTACCGCAAACATCTTTTGCCTAGCTAGCACAAAAAGCGCGGGGAGCTACACATCAGCATATTCTGCTACAAAATTGTTAAACTCTCATCCCAACAAGGTTACTGAAGTGCATGCTTTACCTGCTCAGAAAAGAGAATTTTTATCTTTTTTGAAAAATTAAATCTTCAGTGCTTTGTCGATCGCATTGTGGGCTGGGTACGAGCAACTTCGCTATGTCGACCCGGTACGCGTGGGGGAAAAACAAAATGGGAACCCGATATTACATTCCGAAAAACAACCTCGGATCGATGACTTCTTTTACAAAAACACACATTGACGAAGTTTAACAGCTTTGCGTTTCCCGTTCAGACTAATTTTCTACTCACATTTCTGAACAAAAACTTCTCATTAAAGAGGATGAAATTGGTATTGCATGTGACATTTTACATTGCTTTAATACAAAATTCAAGGTACCGAGAAAAATCACAATTGCGAATTATAGACGTTCGTATTATTCCATCTTCACTGTATATGTATGTATTTACACACACATATACATTATATATAATAGAGACTTGTTATTGGCCCTTGAAATGCGGCACATCCCCATGCAGAGTTTTTTCAACAGGAAATACAGGCCAGAAATATGAATTTTAAAACTCGTCCGTAGGCAGATTCTTTGACGAGTGCTACGTGCTTATTTCAGAAGTTGATGACATGCCTGAAATAAGCGCTCCAAGATAGTAAACTCTAGCTGTTCGAAACCAAACGTTTTGTAAAGTATCCATAAAATTTGGTACCGCGTATTTAGTTGATTCAGTATAATTTCTGATCTTTAATAGTTATTTATGCTATAATCGAGGTAGATTGAGTTGCGGGCCAGCAGAAATCAGCTGTGCACTGGAAAAAGTAATTTGTCAAGGTCGTATAACGCGTGTTAGGCAGCAGCTTGTAGTTTCAGGGATCTTCGTTATTTTTGCCACCACATAAATATAGTCCTGAAGATCGCTATTTTATGTAAGATACATATGTGAAAATGGGTTTTCGCAGAGAAGTGGTAAGACACTTTGCAAGAAAATATCCTGCCAATCGTGTTACAGATAGAGAAAAATTTCGCCAACTTGTTAAAATATTACGAGAGATAGAATCACCCAATTAAAAAAAAATCGTGTTCCAAACTGCTGTACTCTTACGAAAGAAATTTTAGGTGAAATACAGAGATTTCGTTTGCAAATGCCACAATATATTGGTCCTGAAAGTATCATTTTAAACTTATTATTATTATTATTATTATTATTATTATTATTATTATTATTATTATTATTATTATTATTATTATTATTATTATTATTATTATTATTAATAGAGCACACTTAAGAGCATTTCAGTTAAAATATAAATACTAAAATGAAAATACTAACTTTACACACGGCGATCTCTTTTTCTTTGTTCATTTGGGGCGTCTGTACTTCCCCAGTAAGCAGCCGCCTTCATTTTAGTTACCAGTCAAGGACAAGGACAAGTTATCGCTTGGGTGGTAACTAGGCTGGTCAGTTCTACTTAACACACAAAATTAATAACTTTTTTTTTCAAATACCCACATTTTAAGTCATAAAAATAGATTCTATTTTGCTATCGTCATATTACGTACTTGATATAAGTAAATATATTCAGTTATGGTATTATGTTGTTTGTTGATATGCGACTATTGAACAAAATTTCTGAAATTGTTTACACATAGAAAGCAGTGTATTCAAGAGTTTGCTTTTTGACATTTTTACTCACATCATTTGTGAGTATAAAGACACAAAACACAATTTTTATTCATATCTGTTATACTTATCTTTTTATTAATAATCCTATAATTCTCCTTGCAACTATATTGCATTTCAAAATAAATTGTCGGAAAACAGTTCCGATGTTCTATGACAGCTGCATTTTCTGTGTGCAGTTTCATACTCGTATTATGTACCGAGCAGGATGGCTCAGGCGGTAAAGCTTGGGACTCGCATCTGGGTGGATCTTGGTTCAAATCTCACGTGGCCGCAATTTTGAACTTTTTTTTTTTTTTTCTTGGCCCCTTCGGAGAATACAGAAATAAATCTTTCATTTCCACGAAATTTCCGCTCTCCTATTTCATATAATTTCATTCCGTCCGTTTGTTACAGGGATGAAAGGACAACTTGAGTTTAGCTAGACTGTTTGCAGTGTGAGATTGCCTGCGCTTTGAAAGTTTCCGCCTCGGCGTCAGGTACGAGGTCTTCTTCGGGGCTCAAATTCCTTAGAGATAGTCTCTATCAGTTTTGAGATGTTCAATTTGGAAATAATATTACAAGGCCCCAGGTTAATGTGCGTCCGTGCCCTGCAATCCGTGGATACTTGGCACCTACTGTCCCCTTATCTCATCCTTTTATCCCGAAGCCCCCCCTCCACCGGGGAGCGTGAGCATAAATGGCCAGCCCTTGAGTAAGGCTAAAGTATACATTCTTCTCTGTACTTAATAATCCAATCAAATGTTTATACTATGTGCTGATTATTTACGAATTTCGTATCTTATTAACCATAATGTTCATTCTTACAGTACCGCCACGGGTGGCCGAGGTCGTTAAGGCACGGACTCGTGAGCGGGAGGTCTTGAGTTCGAATCCGGCTAGGACCGTCCTCCTTGAGTGGAGTTTTTTCCAGGGTTTCCTCAGTCTTCATAACTGGCAAATGCCGGGGAGGTACCTAAACTTAGACCTGGAACGCTTCCTTCCTTAAAAAACATTCTTTCCCAATTTATCATTTCAATTTCATGTATCATCGGCGTCCACCGCCTGTGGTGCCTCAGTAGTAAAACGTGCGCTAAACACTACTCAAAAAAAATTCTTACAACATTGAATATTCACTCAATTTATTTTAAATTGCAAATTATTATGTTATAATTAAAAAGTTTATGGAACAATTCCTTGATTGTTTGCATTAAGACAGTTATTTTCTAGAGATGAACTATAGGATTTCTGGTTTTTGACTATATAATGTAAAAATAATATAACCAAATAACCTAAAATATGACACTAATGAATCCCATAAATTAGAATTTCTTTAAAAATTACGAAAGTTGATTGAGATGAATATCATTATGTGAAGGTCGTCATTCTTTTAAGTTATTTAGTTTTCTTGATTTAATGCAATACATTTACTATGTACGAGTATTTGTGAAAATCGACAGTTTCCAAGGACATATGCCCGAAAAATTGATGTTAAACATTTTAAAAAATATACATTATAAGTAATACCACATATTTTATAAATGTAATGCATTTACTATACTGTTTCAACAGATACATAAATAAAGTAATTCATATTTAACTAGATTTCGGAAGGAAAACAGTAAAAACAATAAATGTAGCTGATTGCTCTTTTTCTCTGACAAAAAATCTGTTAATTTTTTTGTTATTACACCAAGTAGAAATATTATAGAATTAACTCCGTTCGTGAGGGGCCGAGCAAGAAACCAACTGTACTACTTTGACACGAGATCTGACTGTGATAACTGTACGTTTCTAGTGCGAGACAAATATAAGTGCTCTACTTGTGAGCAAGAAAGCATTTTTATACTCGTGTATCTTGGAAAAAATTAACAATTATATTTATTTTCTTATTATTTTATTGCAATTTTGCCAAAATTATATATTTAATTGACTTCGGTGGAAAATCGTTTGAACATCATTCGCTGTATTTCATTTTGGGAAATGCGGTCAATTTCCTGACGAATATTATCTTTGAGTTATTGTATAGAGTGCGGGTTCATCTTGTAAGCGGTATTTTTCATTTACACCAGAGATAATAATCGTAGGCTGATAAATAGGGGTGTCGAGCAGGCAACAGGTCCCTATTACTTACTTGTGGAAACCTTTGAATTGCTCTCATGGAATTCAGCGCAGTGGAAGCAGTGGCAAAGTCCTGTTCAAAAATACTTGATACGGTTTATTCTCTGAAAAAAAATATGTTTCATGACATTCATATAACAGATTCAAATGTATGCTAAAAATATTGGTTCTGTGATTTGAGTTAAAACATATTAATCGTACATAACGACACACGTGCTGTTATAAACACCCGAGGCATAATACACTTTATATATACTGTCAAATTAAGAAACGAACAACACAACGCAGGCCCGGAAACAGCTTCGCTGCGACTGCGACAGTCAGCAAGGTCAACATATAAGCAAGCAGGCTTGTTACTTTCTCCACTGTGCGGCAAATGATTTGGAGCTCGCTCATAGAAAAAATTCAGGAGAAAATATCACTGATTGTACGGTAATATGAAAAAGTTATAATATTAAATATATTGCTTTAATTGTCTATTGATTTATTTTTTCGTCCGATTTCACATAGAATCACCCCTCTATGAGTGACAATTTCCACTTATGACATGTCTTATGCAGAAATAATAACTCGTTCTCTGTGGGGTTGTTTACCTTTTAAAAAGACTCAATAATTAATATTACACTAATTTTCAGTAAAAATATAAAAAAATATTGTAATCCATTATTCAACGTAACCATAAATGCATTTTGACTTGAAAGTATAAGGTTAAGAAAATATATTTGTATTGTAAATATTTGTAATACTTATACTATAGAAACAAAAAGGAGATGTCAATTTAATTATTTTTCATGCATTTCCAATTTTTCCTGTTCATTATTTTTTTCATTTCATTATTTTTAAGCTCTTAGCAGAACTGAATTATTTTTTTATATATATTAGTAAGTTGTATTCAATAAACCTTTAATTATTACATGTTAGAAATTTTTGCAACCCGAATGAAGAAGCACCATGCGTGCTACCTTTATGGTCTTAACTGGAAAAGTCTGCATATGAATGTATAAAAAGATTGGAAAAACAATTTCCTCTATCTTATGTCTTTATAGATTTATGTAAATATTTATTTTAATTTGTTCTGTATCACAGAGCAGCATAAACGTCAAGACAGTCGGTGTAATATCAATAGAGGTGAATTAACCTTGCAAACCTGGAATCGGAAGATATTTATTCCAAGGCAAAATATTTTGTTAACAGAAACAGCAATATACTTTGCATTCCACCACTTTAAAATGCTTTGGTTGAACGAGTTTCACTTGCTATAATTTGTCTAAAACAGTCTTAAGAGAAGCATCTACTAAAGAACAGCATATTGGCCATGTCGCATTTTGCCAAATATATTATAATTGTCCATGCAAGATCTGATATTTCCTAATAAGAAATTGTTGCGAACGTTAGCTAGTGACTTGCGAAGATCAATACGCAACATGCCGTCCACATGCAACGCAGCGGTCATGTTTCGATAATGTGGAGGTATATAGCCTGTTGGTAGTGAAGATCTGTGGAGGACTGATGGGAATTTGGATATCTCTTCAAAATGTATTGGCTTGCTGCACGCTGGCAACCTTATCAAATATCAACACGATCTCTCTTCAGTACATACGTGCTTCATGGTGCAGCAGTGATTTCATAATCATACTTCATGGGTGGATATAAGTTCATATTTGGACAGAGGTGTATCGAGGAGCTCACGAACATCGAACATCACGATTTCGAACACCTAAAAATACAGATGAGCTGTGGGAAGTTGTTACAAAAGCCTAGGATGAGTTTGCATCAAAAATTCTTACGAGTTTGCACAAAGTCTTCCTCATTAACGTGACGTATAGATGCAGGTCGTTTTAGGACCGGCTACTAGGCTCAAAAGAGAATGAAGGTTTATTATTTTCTTATCATTACAAACAAGAAGTGATTTACATTGTAAATTTCCAACAATTCATTTACTGTCACGGTTTACGGTGTTTAAGGACATCTTCTGACAGCCAAATATCAATTACCTCTAAACATTCATTGTCCTGTTTACACTCTGATGGTCATCTCTTTCATTACGTTCTCTTTAATTATTTCGAAGAAGTAAACCTCTTGTTTATTATACTGTTACTATCCCTACACCTCAAAAATTTGCACAGATATGTCGGCGCTGTCCTCTGTTCCTAGGTTTGTGTGTTCAAACCCATCCGATATCCTCGAGTTTAAATCTCGAGCGCAGGACCCATGGGAATGACTTGAAGCTGTGGATCTCGAATCGTAGATTTAGTGAATGTTATAGAACTCGATGCAAACTACCTTCATAAATTTTCGGCCATTTCACATCTAAGTAATACCTTAGCTCACATTAGATAACAGCTGAAGCATTGGGATGACCATTTATCCTTCTGACCTATGTAGGTGGTAAGTGTTACCAAAATTTGAATGGTTCATAGAATCCGTCAGGATCCGAAACAGCCTTTAGCCCTAAGTGTTTAAGTTGATGACAAAATTAGTATTATTTTAAAAGCTCTGTTTCAGTAGGAGTTACATCTTTTCCCTTTTCTTCAATTTTAATCACATTTAATTTTCATGCCCACACATTAACACTCGTATCTTAAGAAGGTACTTTCTTTCATTTAATATCTAGCTATCATACTATTAGGTTACTAAATGCTAAATTTTAACTCCCATTTATTACACTTTTCAATCCGTTCTCTGATCATGTATTTTCATCTCCGTTCTCTTGTGTCATAAATATATGAAAATCAGCTAATTTGGACTACACACCAGACTAATTTAACTCGTGACTTTTATAGGACGCATTTTCTTTTCCAGCTATTCTATATGTAAGTAAGTTCCGGGTATCCACACTTTGCCTCCATCCATGTGTAATATAAAACTAATCTACACATACTTCACAACTTGAATTTTCACTATCAAGGTAGGCATCAGTCCTGCGCTTTAAAGCTTTATGTTTATATCTGAAAAAAGCATTATTATTTCCACAAATTACTTTCAAATTTCAAATCTGAATTAGGCAGAAAAAATTCTACGATACATTTAGGCAAACCATGGACCTTGCAATTACCCTGTCAATACTTTAGCCATTTGAACTACTTTTTCCGTTCTGGTCACAATCGCAAAACTCTTCTTTCAGAGTCCATGTTGACAGGAATCCCCGAATGTTATTGTTACACAGATTTTGTCTGTATCGGGGGGGGGGGGTGGTTTGGCTCAGGCGGTAACGTTTGGGAGTTGTATTTGGAAAGTCCCAGTTCGACTAATCTATCTGAGGTTTCTCATATTTACACTCGGTCCATTTTCATAAATGGAAAAATCCAAGTGAGTATTTCTTTACCGAGGATTCATCTTCTGTTTCATCGTTCATGTTCAATGTCTGCGTCTTTATGTGTTTGCTGTTTCCTACATGCCATGATATTAAACTGAACATTTTTAGGGAGTCCCTCAGTGTATATGTGTATCGTATGCTGTGCAGAGTAAATTTGCTCCGGAGCATGTGACTGGCCCTAAGTTCCAGGGAGTGTAATTCTAATAGTACAGGAGATTAAATAGTCAAAGAAAACTAGGATTTTTATTTCCGAATAATTGGCAACTACTGGGGAGATACCCTAAACTTGGACCTGGAACGCTTCCTTACTTAAATAAAAATAATACTTTCCCTAATGTTAATTTCATGTATCATCAGTTTCCGTCGTTTGTAATGTCGCAGTGGTAAAAACAGTCGTAAAATACTATTGAAACTGGGACTAGAACCACAGAGATCGGCTAATAGCCCATTTTAATTTAAAATGTTCTTACAAAGTAAGCCAGCAGTACTTACCAAGCGAGGGCGAGTAGTGGAATTGAAAAATTAAAATAAACTGATATTTACAATGTACCAATGATCCTTTGAAAACTTATTTGAAGCTTCAGTGACACGGTTGGTGCGAGATAAGAAAGATATAGTAAATGCAGTAGTCTAGTTACTAGGCGCAGCTGGACTTTTCTAATTCCACCAGAAAGATAAGTAACATTTATGTGCTCTGTGGGTTTAACAATCGTGCTACCATAGAGTGTTGTTTATATGACTGCAATATGCAAAGCGTAAGAAATTATGTATCCTGCTGTTTTGTTTTTGTTGATGATAGCTTGTCCTTTTAACTGTATTTCAGGAATATTTTGGTATTTCACTGTCATTTGTCATTATTGGAAAATGCTTGTCTTAAATCCGTATTTTGAGAATATTTTGGTATTCCTGATACGTATCTCCCTGTCATTTGTCATCCATTTTTTTATTTGATTTATTTACGGGCGCTCTTTAACATTTCAGATCATCAGCGTCCCATTCTATTCAGGGCGCGAAACTGCCGACAAATTTTGCTCAGAGGCCTCTTCTTTCAGGCTTGAGGTTCTTTATCGTGCCGTAAATGTGCGACACGGGACCCCGGCTTTACTTCCCTTCCGAAGGAAGCCATACTTAGGATTTTTACGCCCCAAAAAATCCATCGATCCTGGCCGGGTTTGAACCCGCGATCTTGGGTTTAGAATGCAAGTATGGTTACCACTACATCACCAGGACTGACATTTGTCATCAATGGAAACTGCATGTCTTTAATCTGTATTTTGAGAATATTTTTGTATTACTGTTAGATATTTCACTGTCATTTGTCATTACTAGAATCTTCTATAGAGAGGGATGAAAGAAAAGCAACAATCAGTGTTATTTGCCCTTTCCCTCAGCATACACAACAAAATAGGCAATATATTATCCCAGAGTTCCATACATTTTTCCTCTGTTTTGTCAGTAGCACTATAAGTTCTCGAAATAACTCTACAGCGCATTCTGCAAACCAGAATATTTTATGATACTTCGGAAACAAGTAACGAAAGTTAAATGCATATAAAATATTGCATTTTAACACTAGAACAGCTAAGAATCTGATAAACCTATAACAAAGGAAAGGGGTCATTATGACTCCCAACACATAAACTTGCAAAGCTTTATTATTTTACTCATTAATAGCTTTATTTCAATTTACAAATGATTTCAGAGCAATAAAGAAGTGGATATTAAATTATGCTTAAACATTTAACTTGAATATATTGCATTTTATTCTTAATCTGAAAATTTAGTTTTTGCTTTTCACTTCATGATCGCATTACAACTCCAAGTTTATCTCAGTTATGTACATTTCTTTCGAGAATTATAACAATATTTTACGAACCGTTTATGTATTTTCCACATATGATCTGTACTTTTCGTGCACATTTTCCGCACACAACTTTGCGGCACTTCTAAAAAAAAAACTCTTCTCTTTTTCCTTTACACTGACTAAATTGGCATTTCTTTCGCTTTTTGGGAGACTTATGCCCTTTATCCTCTTACTCATGTTGCTCTTCTTCTTGTACCCCCCCCCCCCCACTAGCTGAAGGTTGAACTTCTTCCGTTTTACTTTTCTGTTCTTTGCCTCATTGTAGATAGCCCATGAATTGATTACTGCAATATCCAGAATATACTTGAAAACGTACATTGGCCATCTTCTCCTTGCTATTTCAGTTGAATATTTACGAATCATTTAGTCAATGATATCGATGCCATATTTGGTGTTATTGTAGAAAGTTATAGTTTCTAGTTTCTTTGCTCATTGCCAAGTCAGAATGCAGTGTACTGATGAGCAGGACATTTTTGTTTCATTTCTTGGTAAACAGTCAAGGTACAATCTCTGCCATCATTCGATTCCAAGTGGGTGTTGGAGTGGAATGGTGCATTCCTCATTTTTACCTCATTAGAAAATTCACGAATTATTTTGTTCACTGTTCCTACCAATGACGTTTTCTTCTGTTGGAGCTTCTTGGTAAGTGGAAGAGTAGTGAAGAAGTTGTCTGTAGTCGCGTTTCTTCCTTGAAATAGAAACGGCTGCATTAGACGTAGAATGAAAAATTTCCCTAGAAGTTGATTCTCCGGACTTGCATCATCCTTACTATTTTTCTGCTAACATCTACTGCGATCCAGATTTTCAGACCATAATTGTGAGGTTTGCTGGGCATAAATTGAGTAAACCTGCATTTTGATTTGATTTAGTAATTGCTCATCAATACTTAACGCTTTTCCCTGCACGACAACAACGGAGACAGATTTCCACAAATCTAGTCCAAATTTCAGATACAAGAGTGAACTTATCAGTTGGAAATCTTTCAACTTGGGTTGGTTTCTCATTGAATTGGAGAAATCTGAGAAGCTCCTGAAATTTATCCCATGACACTGTGTCCTTCATGATTGTAGGTCCCCAGAAAAGCGACCAAAGATCATCTACTTGCATACAGAGTGTACATGATGATCATCTTCTCCAGTTCCTTGAGTGAATGAGCCCATTATGTTTCAGTTCCATCCGAGCATTGGATTCTGTATAGTTCTTTATGAGACGAAGCATCGATTCATCATAGAGTAGTATACCGCCACGGGTGGCCGAGGTCGTTAAGGCGCTAACTCATGAGCAGCAGGCTTGGGGTTCGAATCCCGCCAGGACCGTCCTCCCTGACCGAGGTTTTTTCCAGATTGTCCCTAGTCCTCGTAAATGGCATATTCCGGGGAGGTACCCTAAACTTTGGTCTGAAACGTTTCCTTCCTTAAAAATAAATCCTTTCCCAATATATCACTTCATCTCATGTATCAACAGTGTTCACCGCCTGTGGTGCCTATGTAGCAAAAACGGGCGTTAAACACCATTCGTTCATTCATTCATTCATTCATTCATTCATTCAAAGAGTAGACGAAAAGTACTGATGGGAGAGTCATCACTCTTTGGGCATATGTGGTGAGATCTCCTGACTCTTTTTGCACATTTACAGCAGCCCTTCTTCCTGGC